>VUQR01023583.1:22595-34282 GCA_015108515.1 Hemichromis elongatus | reverse complement strand
GGGAAGCTGTGTGTCTGGTTTCATGCAGCAGCAGCAGCAGCGAGGCATCCGCCGAAAATCAAAACAACAAAAACCTGTAACGTGTTCCTCATCGAGCCCTGAAAGGGAAACTATTTCATCAAAACGCATCTCAAAGAGACGTAAACTCAGGATTTCACTTCCAACCCCCCCCCCGTGTATCATTACTGTACGTGTGTACTGCAGAGTAAGGCTGTAAAAAAAAATTTTGCCTCCATCTCATGACACATCGTCCTCACTGACAGCAGCGTTCCCTCAGAGAGTAAATGTCAGAGTGACATTGAGTGAGCATCAACCCAGTGTGGGCCTGTGTGTGTGTGCGCGTGCGTGTGTGTGTGTGTGCGACCTACTCCGAGTGTCCCCCTGGGACTGGAGCTGGCTGGCTGACTGTTCCCAAGCTGTCACCAGGCATTGACTCAGGCGCCTATACACTCACCATCGACGCATCGACTCGATCCATCCATCACGTTCGAAAACACACTCGGAGAAACTCTGAGTTCCACCTCGAACCGAACGATTTCCCCTTCCCACTCAAAAGCATTATTTTTCAAGTCCCTCCCTTTTTGTTAAATCTGAAATTGGATTTGTTTTACAAAGTATTTCCTTATCGAACTCTCTATCAGGACGCATTTCGTCCTATTAAGGCTTCAATGATTTCGCTGGCAGCACCGTGCATCCAGGCCACAGCATCGCTGCTGTTTTCTGCCTGCAGTGCTGAATGATTTTAGGATATGAGAGATGACCTGGCTGCTAACTGAACCCCCGAGCCCCTTTCTTCCTCCTACATGAGGCTACCGATTCTGAGAGTAACTTTATGCAGAGTGCTTCGAGGATTGTCTGGGGATTTAAAGTGCCTGAAACAACCTAATTTTGTCAAACGGTGTCTAAAAGGAAAAAGTGCACCAGACCCTCTTAACGGCTATATCAAACTGCCTTCTCTGAAAAAAGCATTTCTGATTGAAAACTGACCGTTTCGGAAAATTTGAGAGCCCGTTAGAAACAGAAAAGCTGCAGGTGAAGGGAACGCCGTGTGCTCTTACAACAACAAAATGCTTTAATGCTTAAAAAGAGGCCAGAACAACTAACGGCATGCGTTTGAGAAGAGGTGTTAGTGGGCAGGAAAAACAGGAAGAAGAAGCAGACGTGGTCATTTCCCCCAATGACAAAATGATGATTCTGTGGTGGATCGAAGAGTTGCTCGAAATTGTAAAATAAATAAATAAATATTCAGTATAATATGAAATAAAAGGCTAAAAGTCTGATTTGTTTCCAGGAGTTTAGGTGATGATGCATAGTTTTCAGCTTGCCTTTGTTTTACTGGCACTAACCCGCAGAAAGCATCAGCACAAAACGGCTCCAGTTAGCCTGAGCGGCCACATCACACATCGTATATAAGCCTGTCAGACTTAGCAGCCACTTAGCCAATGAGAGCAAAAAGTTATAACTGTATTAATAATCAGGCAGTAAAAGGAGAAGCCAGAGCCAAACACTTCCAGTTTTAAATGAATACTGTTTATATAGAGACGCTTTACGCTTTATTCTAAACTCTCATTAAGATGATTCATCTTAGTTAAACTCAAATCTTAAATACTCGGCATTTTGGGAAGGTTGTCGTGTGAAATGCTTCAAATTATACACATTCGAATCAAAGCACAGGAGCAAAAAAAACCTAACATACACTGTGTTGGCTCCAGATTTGAACCTTTACTTTTTGAGGATTTTACAACATATTTTATTCTTTGGATGAACATTTCTCACTTTTGTCAAAGGTACGTGGAGAATGACAAAGTGTGAAGGGGGTAATGTTATGGTCACATTAGGGGAAACAGGGCTCAGACCACAACACCACCAAAATGATTATTGGGACTGTGTGCAATGAACTTGTGATCCTGTTGTCTTTGGAACAGTTGCTTTGGAGATGGGACCAGGACACCAACTATTTACAGTCGGTTAATGCCTTCAAAGATACTTTGGATAAAAAAGCAGGATAAGACGGAGTCAGTCTGCGATCGAATGGGGTCAGGATGGCAGCTACATGCAATCTGCTGGTAATAATATGGCAAAAATTGCAAATCTGTAGCACAGAAATCAACTACTTCACACAACCTGACAGAAATTCCTCCACAAACAGTGACGTAGGGTCTTGTTTGCTTTAATATATGAAAATAACCAGATTACAACCAGTGTTTCAGCTTGTTTCATTCACTGGGGTCGTCACAGGATACGGTACAGACTGTGGTTTAAAGCCAGTCGATCACCTTCCCAGTAGAAAACCAATAGAAAACCTGGGTGCCATCTTTTTTGGCTCTTAAACAAGAAGGATGTAAATTAGGGGCGGTGATTAAGCGTTTCCTCGTCTGATGTCACACACATCCACTACAAGATAAATAAAAATAGAATGAATAAATGAATAAATGGCAATGTTTAGCCATGCAGATGCAATTATAGTCTTTGGTATTCAAAATAAAGAAGTACTGTACACAACGCTAGCGGGTGTTTATTTATAGCACCGCTTCAAGGTCTATTCTTTCATCTTTTTTTTACGTTTGTGATAATGCTAGTCCTCGCTCCGCGTTTTTGTTTTGTTTTTTTTTAGTTTTTGTACAATAAATTGTTAAAGTGTTCGCACTGAGAGCGGGTCCAAACGGGGGACATGTGGTTTAATTTAAATAAACCTTACAAACGGGGGGCTAATCTCCCCCAAAACGTGGCGTATCCTTTTCAAAAGTGTATTTTCCAGCCTAATCCCAGGCCTCCCGCTCTCACACGGATCTGTGTCGGTGTTGTTAAAACTCTGCAGACAGCACTGTACAAATATAGCTGAGTAACTAGGCCTACTGCAAATAGAACAGAACTGAATTTAATCAAATCAACACAGCATGCTCTATGTTCCAACATTCACCCTCTGGCAGCAACCCTCCTCCTGTTTCCTCTTCCTCTCTCCCTCTCTGTCTGCTCTCTGTCTGACTCAGTTTCTCTCTCTCACACAGACAGCGAAACACACATACGGAAAGTCTCCCTTTACCACATTACCTTATTACTGCACTTACCCCAAAATGGTCACCTTTTCAATTTGTGTCTCTCTGGAACTGTTTAATGTAACTGCTCCGCCGTATGTGCCAAAACACACAGACGGCACACACTTTACCCACATTCGGATACAGACTCCGTCCTCTGCGCCACATAATATATCACCGCTCCCATCAGGTGGGCTAACACAGCCCATGAGTCATCGCGTTAATCATTCTCACTGACCAGTTTTCTGCAGGCTGCAATTATTGGATGATAAATGCCATTTGGTGGTATTGTCAGAAAAATGAGACGACGGGGGCATTAAGTTGAAAACAGAGCAGTAAATGCGACTCTGATGGCTGGCCTGCGTCTCTGCAGCGCCGACATAGTTTATAACAGTTTGTGAAGGGCTTGCGGTAGTGGTAGCGTCTATGTGTGTGCATCTACCGCCTCAATTACGCAGCAGTCAGTCAACTATCCGGACGACCAGCCAGCCAGCCAGGCAGGCAGCCGGCCGGGTCCAGGCAGGGTGAAGCAGCAGGCTGGTAAGCAGAATGAACCACAGTGGCAGTGCAAACAGACCACAGCCAGACCACATCACAACCACACAGCATCCTGCCATTTACAGAACTGCATATGGCTGTGTGCAGGGAGGGAGAGGAAGGAGGAGGGAGGGAAAGCAGCAACAAAAAAAAAAGAAAGAAAGAAAGAAAGTCATACATAAAACAAAGGAAGAAGAGTGATGGCAGGAAGGACAGGTGTGATGGCAGTGTCAAAGGATGAAAGAAGAAAAGTAGAGCAGGAAGGGCAGGAGTAAAAGCCAGGGAGGAAGGACAACAGGAGGAGAGTTGGCAAGAGGAATGAAGTGCTGTTAAGAAGGCAGGAACAGACTGTCAGAGGAGGAAAAAAGAGCAGAAACACAGAGACGAAGGAAGAAGACATTTATAGGGACTAAGAAGCCAGTTTGAGCCATTTTTCCATCCTCATCCTGTCTGCGTAAAGCCCGCTATATTTACCGACATCCGAGCAACGTCACCATGGAGAAACAACTTCCCTTAATAACCACCTGCATGCAATCCTTAGCATTATATTGCACAGGTAACCCGAGCTACAGGGGCGTGTTACCGGGCAGCACGCTGACGCTCCCTTTCAGATTCAGAGACAGATTTCAAGAGACAAAGATGGTGGAAAATAAAAAAAAATGAGTGTTTCAAATGATCCTTTCACCGTCACTCACTGCTGTGAATCCGCAGACATAAAAAGACAAGAGAACAGAAGAATTCCAAGCTAGAAATGTAACTGGATACATTTGTTACCTTCGGTACTGTCTAAGAAATGTTATGACAAATTTAACTATAGAAGAAGAATCTTTGAGATGTTCCTTTATTCAGAAGGTGCGACCACAGTGGGTAGCAATTTTTACACCGGATGCCCTTCCTGATGCAGCTCCAAAGGGATTTTTGTGCCTCCTCCTACGATCAAACCGGGGATCTTTCACTTTTTAAGACAAATGTAACCATTTTAATTATTCTGTCAAAGAAATTAAATTTAATCCGTTTGGTTTCTTTATGATTACTCTCACATCAAATGCTTTAAAGCGTGCAATAAAGCAGAAAGGATATCTAAAGGCGGCAGATGTTTCCTTAAGTAGATATCACGCACTACTTTGCACAGTTTGTTCTCAGATTGCAGATGGAAAGTCGTGCGGACTTCCCAGCACTGAAAGGCGTTCCTGTTTGATGATAACACGTGGTCGACTGGCTGCAGGCAAACTCAAACTAGAGAAATGATCATATTTGATGTGTAAAATGTGAGCACAGTTTACCAAATGAATGGGCTCTAAGTGAACGGACTAAAGAGAGCTCCAGCATTCCTACACTCATGGGGAAAGATAAACTTTTCCCTAACTTTTTCTATTATTTGGCTTTTATTAATATCTTACGTAATTTTATTATTTAGATCCAATGTACAGCACTTTGTGTCAACTGTGGTTGTTTTAAAGTGCTTTATAAATAAAGATGAAACTACCTCTGATCTCTGATTGGGTTAGGGTAAGCATGGTGGAATGACCCACGGCTGGTTTTATTGTTGTGGCTGATCGGTTTACTCGCACGGAGTCATTAATGTTTACACAAAGATTTACAACAGTGAGCCTAAAATTCCAAGAGTCGAATCAAATAACCAAAAGATAAACAGCGACCTCGGTGCGATCTCCTTTCTAGTGTGGATGAAATCCCGCGTGGACCAGTTTTCTAAGTATTGGGATGTTGGCCGCCACAGGTGACAGCGGGAAACGCTTCCATCAGCGAGGAGTCAGCATTCGAGCAATTGAGCAAACCTAATATTTCACAGTCTGACAACCGTGTGTTTTTAAGTCATAAAAAAGACTAAATGGCTGCCAAAGGCCAGAACTGAAAGGGAGGGGAAAAAAATCATGTGAAAAAAGTCTGAAACCTTGATCTCTGTGCAACGATGCTGCAGACGACTCGCATAAATGTTTAATACAAGCAACGAAAGAAAAAGAAGAAGAAGGAAAAAAGAAAAGCAGGTAAATTAAAATTGGGAAGCACGTGTTGCTGGGAACATATTTGTGAATAACACAAAGGTTCCAGGAGGATCTAACATTAGCATTACTGTGTTTAGGAGACTAACTAGAGGAAGGCCATTATCTTGTCAGTGGCGCTCGCTGCAGTGTCTGCATTTAAGTGGTAAAAACCGTAAGAAATGAAATACAGAGAGAGAGAGAGAGAGAGGGGAGAAAAAATGGCAAAAGAACAGAATAAACAGAGAATACAAGAGGCACAAAACAAAAACCTCTGACAGTTACTAATAGAGGAGATAAATCGAAGAAGAAAAGCCAAACTGGGAGAAAGATGGGGGTTTGTTCACAGGTAAAAAAGAGAAAGAAGCAGAGCAGGTTTCATGGTGCAAGGAGGAAGCCAGACTGCTATTGTAGTGAGTTAGCCTGAGGTGTTTTCATACTTGAGCTAGCACTGATGGATGGAGGTCGTAAGCGGATGAATTAGTGATGAGGATCAGGATGAAAGTGCTTTCCAGAAACAACAGGCCTGACCAGACAGAGCCGGGACACATGGGACAGGTAAGCCCAGGGTGTGAGGCCGGAGTGATAGACGGGACGGGCTGGCCATGAACCCACCAACTGTCAACACGTATCACACATGCCAACCAAGCTTCAGTGCAATCTGCACACCTGTCAGTGTGAGTGTTATCTCATTTTAGTGCATTCGGGGGTTTTCATAGTGTTTTTTTTTTCTTTCTCCCTTTTCTCATCCGCTCAAAGATTTTCCTCCAAAGTTCACAGCTCGATACCGTGCGTTTTACTGTTAGCAACAATTAACAGTAAATCAAACAAGCTGAGAAATTAGCCAGGCTTTGATGAATTAGATGCACTTGGAGTTCAACAGCAGTCCCCTGAAGATAGAAACAGAAAAGGTGGAAAAGCAAGGAAGCAAAAATAAACAGGTAGGACAAAACGAAGGTCAAACAAAGAAAATGAAAGAAATAAAAATAAAACCTCTGCATGAGAGTTTAATCTACTCACAGCACCAAAGACCAAACGGAGCTTACAGAGTTTGCATGAAACGTATATTAGATGTTTTAGTAATGTTAAGAAAATCTTGTAACGTTAAAGCCGCAGTGGTCAAGCTTCCTGCCTTTCCGAGCTGCGAGGTCTCGTTTTAAACATGTGCTGACTTTATAGTCTGCATAAATGGGTTTATTCACCTCATCTGCATAGATTTGTATCCGTATGATAAATATGTTTTGTTTTTTTTTACCTTGTTCTCCTTTATGATCAAAACAGCATAATGTCTTCTGTTTGTGTCTAAAACAAATGGAACTAAATTTCCTCTCAAACCTCACTGCAGGCACTCGGCAGATATGCAGATAAGGAAACTTATGTTGGCCTAATATCTGCAAACATTAAAAAAAAAGTTGGGAAGACAGATACATGTGTGATTACTACTTCAATACCACTTCAAAAAATAAAACAGTGTGAAATAAAATGACAAAAATATGCAAAATTACACGACTAATTTATGCTCTATACAATGACCCACAATTATGGCATGCATGTTGCCTTGTATGGAGTAGCAGTGCGTACTGGGAGGTGCATATTAAACCTTGTTACAGTATGTAATAAGTACAGTAATATTGCAATAGTATAATATTTAAGGCTCCTGCGTGTCTCAGTCTGAACTGCAAACAAACAACTTTACATCAGAAGATCTCACCAAAGGAAACATGTAAAGTCCGATGTTTGTTTTAACATATAAATAAATGTACGAGCATGAATAATTCTGGATCCTGATTGGTTGGATGGTGTGCATTACCTTTTAGTAACAGTGAAAACAATTTAATCAGACACACAGTGCTGTGCCAAGCCCTCATCACCCACTATAATCAGGGAGGGTACGACTCATCCAGCCCTGCTCGTCGTTTCATCAAACTCACTTAACGTGTCCCATTCATGCCTTTAACGTGTCTCTGTTTCCATGTGATCACGTAAGGATGCTCACAAGGGATTCAAAGTTAAAATAAGTGCATGGAGTAGGGATCCTTCGATGTGCAGCATTAATGCAGGAAAGTTCAAACTGACTCTGACAAACTGCTCCACGCTTTCATTTCAAGGAGGTTAGATGATTGTAATGCGTTATCTGCATGTCTCTTACAGGTACGCTGAAATTTGACCACATCACCCCAGCACTGAAGTCACTTCACTGGCTCCCGGGGGAGTATAGAAGTACCTCAGTGGTTTGGCTCCTCAGTACATCTCTGACGTGCTCACTGTTTGCAACCCTAGAATCAGATCTAAGTGCGCTAAAGGTGCTTTAGTTGCTGCTGACCTGAGGTCAAATACACCTGTGCATGCATTCAAAAAAAGAGACTCAAAACCATTTTATCCACACAGGTTTACACTTAATAGCTTTGATATTTCAATTTGCTGTTTTCACTACTTAATGTACTGAAAACCTACACAGGTTTACATATAATGAAAAGCGCCATTACTGCTGTGAAGGGGCATCTTAAAACAAAAGGAAATAACACGATAGAGGAAGTGAAAACAGAGGTCAGAGGAGGAGTGTCAAACTGCTGCCACTCCAATCTGCTAATGTGGTTTAATGCAGCGTCCAGTGCTGCTGCGGCCGGTGCATCGAGGACCAGGGGACGCCTCGTGAGTGACGGGGACACATCACAGGGTTTTGACAGAATGGCAGAGTTTGTTGCAGTGGGATGGGAGTTTGCTTAAATGTCGCAGGTAACCTGAAAACGTAAATCTCAGAAACAGTCCACTTCAAACCACTGAACCTGATCATAACCACTCTGAGCACTTCCCACTGAGATGAAGTGCGTTCATAGGTGGAAAAGTGGCACCGGGACCTGAAGTTGTAACTTCATCATTCTGAAACGTTTCACAACGTCTGCACAGCATCCCTAATTTTCCGAAGCTACTTATGAGCCTCATGTAGGCTACGTAAATGTATGAACCTATTTACATGCAGAGTTTGCGAACGCGCAGTAGTCTGCGTGCAGAGTAAGTGTTGTTCTGTAAAAACTGTGAGAAATGCAGACAGACAAAGGCTCGAAGCAAATATAAAAACAGAAGGAGAGCGAGTTGCTGACAAATATGGAAGGCAGAAAAAAGATGGGAAGACAGAAGGTAGAGGAAGAGAAAAAGAAGACCTGGTTTCTCCTCTGGCAGCCAGGAGACAAAGAGGAGGAGGAGGAGGAGGAGGAGGAGGAGCAGCGTGGCAGGCTGCAAATAGAGCTGGAGAGAGGGAGAGGAGAGAGAGAGGGCACTTGCTAAATGAATTTGGCTTTCAGCGATGGGGAGTCTACTCCACTGCTGCGCCAGTAATGTGTGTGCCTGTGTGTGTGTGTGTAGGCACATGTGCTTGTATGTTCATATCCTCATATAAACACATGTATGACTGCCAGCAACGGTTTCTGTGTGTGTGTGTGTGCGCCTTTGCATGGCTGTCTCTGTGCATCTTAATACGCAAATTGTTCTGCAGATTTGTGTGCAAAAAACATCCGTGTGCGTGTTTGTGCATATCTTTTGGACAGGCGGCTAAATAGTGTTCCTAAACTATGGTGTGTCAGAAAAAAACGAGGAGAGTGTGTGTGTGTGTGTGTGTGTGTGTGTGTGCATGTTCCACACACGCACTGTCACTGGGATTGGAAGTGACAGGCAGGAAGTATCAGAGGCAGCTGGGTAACAGCCCACTAACCACACAGGGGAGGGCTCCACACTGAACAACACAACCAGTGGGGGCAGAGAGACTACAGAGGGAGGTGTGGGGAGGTTTTGGGGGGCAGAGATGAAAATCAAATGGAAAGAGCACAGAAAAAAAAGAAAATTTGCTTTGGGAACAGCTGTTTTGTCGGAGCTTCTCTGCTTTATTTTCAAGAATTAGATGGAAAGAATGACATCGGCGGCAGATGGCACCACGTGGACTATTTGACCCCTGGCAGAAGTGTAAAGTAATGTTTTATGAGCGATGGTGGGATTTTCATTCCCTCTAACGGTCTGAGGTTGTTTCAGTGATTGCGAGTTAGTAAGCGTGCGAGCAACAAATAGAAACGACTGTGCAAAGTCGGCAGAGAAGAAACTTCAGGAATGGGTGAAACAGAGGGAAGAAAGAGAGAAAAGAGGGATGGGATGGATGGATAAACAGCCAGAAGGAATGAATGGAGACGCGTCCTGACACAGCAGGGTGCAAGGTTTAAAACACTGGACATAACCAGGCAGCTCAGTCAATGAAGTGCAGAACCCGTGGGCACCACCAAATGCTGCATTTCCTCCCTTGAGATGTTCTGCCAGGCCTTTAAACACGCAGCTACGCGGTCTCTCTGCCTTCACTTTTGTCTTCAGTAAATAAAAGCATGCCATCTTGGCTTGAAATCAGGTGACTGAGTTGGCCATTGAAGAATAGCCTTTCTTTTCTTTTTTTCCCCCCAGAGAAGCCAATAATGTAATTAATTAGAACCCTTGAATTAGAGCTGAAAGTCTGCACTTCAGTCCAATCATTTGATTTAAGATCTAATGTGATCATGTACAGAGGCGAGGTTAGCAAAACTGTACCATTGCCCAAATGCTTACGGACCTAAAAGCACCTCAAACAAAGACAAACAAATAAAAACACCGGGCATGCTCAACTGTAAATGAATACAGTCTAATGTGGGCTGAACCTAACCCCTGATGGGATTACATTACAAAAGTAAGGATATAGTTAAAGTTCTTTTGTTTGTTGGAGTTGTTCAAGAGATACATATGATGGTGTTAATTTCATAGGCAAATACTTTGGTCGCCTTCGTATGAGGCATGGTCTTGTGACTGCCGTGCCGGGTGTTGACACGCCTTTAGTCAGCGAAGCAACAACAGTGCAGCATGTATGGAAACTGTGAATGTGTCAGTCTGTGAATGTAGCCTGTGGTGGTGATAGTGATTTTAGGCAAGTTACGCCCTGCACGTAGCATCGGTGAGTAACATCTGCATGCAGTGACTAAACCTGAAATCTTTCTGGGAACGCCCGGTCTGTGCAGAAACCCAACCACTCTTAAATCAGACACGGTGCACAGAAGTGTTTAGTTTGAAGAGTAGCCATGCTGGACAATCCACGACCTCCTCGCTGTAAACCTAAAGCACGCATGCAGAGCAGTGTAAAAACTTTTCATCATATCATAAAGAACTCTAAATATTTTCACAGCAATTCAACAATTGTTAAAAAAAGAAAGGGGACAGCGTTGACAATTTTATCAACAGAGATTCGAAAAATGTCCAAGGGGGGGGGGGCCTTGGTTTAAGACAGCAGCCGTTAGGCAGCAGAACCAGAGAGGCTCAGACAGGAAAAAAGCAGCAGAGATAGATGCTGAGTAATAGAGATAAGACGAGAGTGGTTATGAGTCAAACAAGAGGACGGGGTGGGAGATGAAAGACAAAACTGAAAAAGAGAAGTGAATGAAACGGGGTGAGATGATGAAGAGAATGGAAAATGAGCGCAGAGGAAAGAGGAGGCGAGCAAAGAGAGGAGAGAACAGAGAGGAGAGACAAGAGGTTGGAGTGAAATTTGTGTTTTTTTAAAAAAAAAAGATGAAAATATCAAAGAGAAGAAAGAGAGAAAAGAAGAGAAGAGACGAGGAAGGTGAGTAAAGGAGAGGGCAGAGCATGAAGGAGTGAGAGAAAGGTCGTTTGTATCACATATGAGTGCATTAAAGTTTGAATAGTCTCTCATCTCTGCATTTGAAAACCAGCTACACACACACACACACACACCAATGCAGAAAAGATCAGATGCAGCACACACATAAAAGCATGCATAAACTCTGTGTGTGTGTGTGTGCGCGCGTGCAATCGGGAACTGTACAGAGAGAAGACAAGATTAGAAAAGCAGGCCAAGAGACGCTTTCCCAGGGTGCATCTCTGGAAGCATCTGTATAAGACCGGGCTGTGTCAACACTCAGCTCCTCCAGCTGAGGCCGAGAGAAAAGGAAGAGAGACACAGAGAAAGGCTGAGAATGAGCGTGAGAGAGAGGGTTTTCGCTTCGTGTGTTCGTGTCTTTCCATTTGCCTGACAGACACGCAGACACTGATCACTGAATGCAGTGGGGGGGGGGGGGGGGGGGGGAGGTATCTA
>VUQR01023579.1:12802-41566 GCA_015108515.1 Hemichromis elongatus | reverse complement strand
CTACTCAAAGAGATCCAGCTGTAAGTAAGCAACTTCCATTCCGTTAAATAACAAGCTTTGGCTTCAGCAGGGAATAGCCTTAAAGATTAGAATTTCAACTCTTAAGTGTTTCACCACTGGGAGGTTGCAAAGGTCTAATTAGCCACTGTGTCTGCTCTGTCGATGATGGCAGACCTCTTCCTTCTATGCCAAGTGATCTCCAGTATACTGAAGCTCTGTATCACATTGACAAGCACAACTGTGTTTGTTTCATATGTGCTTCTTGGTACTCCCCATGGGAATGCTTCTGAGGAGAAGATACAGCAATTATCCATGGACTACAAAGTGAAAGGTGAAAAGATTTGTATTTACCAGCCAGTGAGTGGTTAACAACAATACAATATGCCAGAATTATGAGGATTAGAGCCCAGGGATTTGTGTGGAGTCAATGAAATTTCAATCAACACCTTAGTGCTGCCTCAGTAAATTGAAAGACTTTGGGTGAAGAAGGGGAGTTGTATGCTGTGGGAAAGAATAAATGAGGAGACAATGAGTTTTTTATTTTACCCGTGAGGTGCATATGATGTTCCAGATTTTTTCAGTTTACTATAAATATGTAGAGAAATAGAACAGCAAGGGAGACATCACGGTATGATGAAAATTAAAGCCCAGGAGGGCTTTCTGGTGAACTGAGATGAATAGCTTAGCAAGCTGTGTCGAGGTTAAAGTCATAGTTTCCTTTTCACAAAAGTGTCTCCTATTTAATCTGGCTAAATCACTATGGTGACTGATGCTGAGGAGATAACATGGTCAGGTTAAGTTCATAGTTTTCAGTTTAAAATCAGATGGAAGCAACACATTTTACTCACTCTTCCATTTATAACATTTTTTAAGCGAAATAGATTCTCTGCTGGGGGAATACATTTTATTCATTTGGTAATGCAGAAAATGTATAAATGGTATACTCAATTTTAACCTGCTGCTAACTAGATCACTGCTCAAATTGTAGCAACTTGAGAGCAGGAACACACCAACAATACCCGTTCAGTCAGTAAAATGAATTTCAGTTTGATCTGAAGAAGATTTCCATGTCCTCATTTATTAGAGTTTGGGTAGTAAAATTTAATCCTTATGTGCACAGCCATTAAAGTAAAAAGTTTTAGAGCACTAATCTTCAACCATCACCTTCTAATTAAACAGTGGCAACCAGAGCACACTCAGCATACAATAATTAACTTGCATAAAATAATTAGCTTGAATTAAAATGTTTATTTTACTTCTCTTTGCACTAAATCCCAAGATTAAAGATTTTCAGAAGCATTAATCTCTTGTCTAGCAAGAGATTAATGCTGCACTTCAAAGGTTTGTTTTTTTATGTTCTTTATAGCTTTTCAATTACCGTTCTACCGTCACCATCAACTTGTAGCGCATCTGATTGCAAAAGGGGGCACTAGGTGGCACTTTCTTTTTATGCGAGTGTGGACAGAGGCTGAAAGAGAAGTGGGAGTTTAGGTTTTGTCTATACAGCTAACACAAAGAGAGCCTGGCTATGTTTAATTTTGTTCAAACTGTAGTCTTCTCTTAGACCAAATGAATAAAACAAATAAATGAACAAACAGATTACAGTATACAAACCAATGTCTGTTGTAAATTTGTTGTAAATGTTGTAAATTTGTTACTTCTTTGTATCACTTGATTGATTGACTGATTGACCTTCAATCAATTTTAGCATGACCATGACATAAGAGGTTGTGTTACTGAAATTAATTAATAACATTACTAAATGTGCTGTTCTATTCAGGTACAGAGCTTTGATCAGTGTGATTAGTAGCACCATTGTTTATTTACCATATCCTGTCAAAATGCTCCTGTGAAAGGGCACTATTGTTCCTACCACATCATTTTTTGTTTTGGCTGGGTTGCAGGGTTTATGGGCATTTTGGAAATTCATTTTAAAACTAGACATTGCACTTTCAATCTGAAATTAGGTGTACCAGTACAGAGTATACATTACCTCTTATGCTATTATGTCAGCAGGGATAGGCTCTTTGTCCAGTAAATGTATTATCCCTATTCTGCACATGTCCAAACCATCTCAGTCTTGTCTTTCTAAATTTTGGCTTGACCCCACTGGATGGCTGAATGACAAGAAAACGAACGTCTGGATAGATGGACAGTTCTCCTTACAAAGTTTGTTTGTTTAGCTTGAGCTTAGCAGCAGAGGTAACTTGACCTTCTGCTAAGAGGTCACACATTTTATAGTCACAAGCAATGCATGTTGTCACAAAGAAATGAATTGCCATAATGTAGTGAGGAGACTTTATGACAAGCTCTGCTGACATGTCTGTGAATCGAGAAATTATTTACAGTAGACAGTAATCAAACACAGGTGCAGTGGTAGTAATTAACAGCGGGTTGCTAGAGAGAGTACAAAATATAGTCTTTTGTTATTTTAAAATGCTTTTTTTTTTTTTGCCTTCCTATTATTGGCTATGAATGCATGAAGTTGTGTGTGGTCTTTTACAGGGTACAGTGATTGCATTTAACAGTGCAATCACACAAAAGCCAGCAGCACCTATTTTAGCACAGTGGGGAGAGACAACATTAAACATTTGTCTTTTCAAGCTGTTATTCACCCTTAATTTCAGGAGGGATGGCACTGCTTTGCCCAAACGGCATCATCCACTCTGCAGAGAGCAATAAACTGACAACAACAGCATTTGGAAAAGCACTTACCAAAAGGACTTTAAAGTTATTATGCATAGGACACTTGATCTAAATCACCCATGGCCAAATAAAGCTATCCATCTATATTTTTGGTCCTCATCCCAGCCAGGCTTGTAATAATCTGTATAAACAGATATCCACATATGAATATAAAGAATCTGTGGGAAAGGAAAATACTTTACTAGAACCTTTCTTTCTTTCCATTTGTAGTTGGAATTCTATTTACCAACTATGAGTGGGCTTTGTGTGTTAAGGTTAACAGTCTATATGGAGAGGGAATGCAATCTCGAAACCATCAGCTAATGTCTAATGAGTGTTTTACTTTTTGTTGGATGTATTAAATATATTTGGATTTGTAGTCAGGCAAAAAAAAACAAAAAAAGGATGACGCTTGAAGCAGGAAGTCTTGGCCCACATATTTCCTTGATATCTGCTGGCTGCACACCCTGAAACAATTGCAGTTGTCTCCGCAAACGTAAACTATGATACAACCCATGAATAAACAGTTATTGTTATTTTTCATATTCCCCCAAGATGAGAATAACTTCTACAGATAAGATAATGCAGTTTCAGATCCTAAAGCAAGTAAGTTCACAGCATCATATTTGTTTGATAGACTTTTGTGGCTTTTTCCATGAGCTTTAAACAGATACTTCACATGCTGAATGAATTAGCCAACAATGCAACTCACTAGTAATCACCAGTGAGATTTGCTCAAACTTTAAAAGCTACTTATTCAGTCAATGACTTTGATGATTCAGCTTGAGGATTCAGTGTTTATGTACTGCGCTAGCAAGAGCTTTCTATAAAAATATAGTCTCTCCACCGAGAGTCTAACTGCATTGCAGTATGCAGCTTTTACTTCAGTTTGGAGTCAATTCACTATTCCTTCAAGGTCCCTTTAGATCACTGAAATTCTTACAGTGTTAGGTGGAACAAGCCTCACCACCCTACCAAGAGGCCTACTTTTAACTTGTTTTTCTCAAGAGCTTTTCTGATGGTTACTACCTAAAGCTTATGCTCAGTGATTAGGGTCAGCAGGTTAAAGCTTACTGTCTGAGACATCTCTACTATTTACCACCATAGTCTCATTCAGAGTCTGCATCACATCAACCTACAGAGGGATATGATGAAAAATACTAAAAAAAACCAAACAAACAATACTTTAAGAAAAACCATTCACAACTTGAGCGATTTTTATGAAGGTTGACTTCGAGTAGCACATCAATTGTGACAACGTTATGGTTCAGCCGTGCATGTAATTGAAACAATCAATTGCAATTTCATAAACACAAATGTGCATAAAGCACAGAACCAGTAAAGTGAGCTTCTGTTGGTTGAGTGATCAGAACTGCATGCCTATCAATCTCTCAATTCCCTCCCCCCTCCCCAGGCTTGTTTATTGTTTTTTCATTGAATGCTGGATAGGGAAGCATTGGGTGGGACTCTCAAGGAGAGGCAGCTTCTCAGCTCTGTATAAATATCTGTTTTCTTACTATAACAAAAGAAAAGGACTTGTACCGGGTTGTTTTAACTGACAGTTAATCAGCCCTCTCCAGAGCTGTGTTTGTCTATTCATTGCTTGAAAAGTATAATTAGTCATTTTAGGTTTGCCAGACTTTTGAAGTCCCAGCAATGAAATATTTAGCAGATATCTCCAGTGACCTCCAAAGAGTTTTCATTTCATATTGTTGCATTTCAAAAGCAGAAATCTAATATCAAACTAAAAAATAAAGTATTGAGTTGTGTTTTTGTTTTCCATCAATCGTGTAATTGTAAAACATTACCAAGCCTGGCTGAGTACCAACTACAGCAGTAATCTACTTACCTACCAATATGCAGCTAAAGTCTTTACTTTGCATGTTGAAACTGCATTCTCTTTTTGATCAGCCAATAATTAGATATCAGGCAGAAATATATATTTTTATCAGATCACTTTAATCAGTATTTTGGAACACTTGCTAACCATGCTAATGTGCTCCCTGTCTTAAAAACTAGAGATTAGGTGGGACCACGAATGCATAAAAATGATCCTAAGCTTTAATATTTTTGTGATCGTAAGCTTTCAGTTTTTACATGAAGCTGATTTCTGTGAGGATTTGTTTCTGTATTAGTTGGAAAAGTGTCAAGTAATGGAAATATCCTTTTCGTATTTATCAAATCTATGTTATGTTTGTCTGTAACAGTATCTCTGACGCTTTTTTTTGTAAGGAAAACGCATTAATCTTTGGACAACTTTTGTGAATATGTATAACTCACCCATTTTTGTTGTTTGACTGGGGAAAATTGATCGACTTTTGATGGGACACAGATATTCAGTACAGTTATGCCAAGTTTGACAATAAAAAAGAAAAGAAACGTTAGCTATCTGAAACGTGACTGTAAAAATCAGGTTTTGATGCTTTAAACTGTGTTTTGGAGATCAAGGGCTTCGTTCTACAAGTACGTTATCTCTATGCTCAGAAATCAAATTGAAAGAAATCCATTACAGATGAAGGGCAGGTTTTTGAGTAATGGGTGCAACTCACCTTTTTTGTGACCTGAAAATTCTCACTTTATTACTTGTACTTTTTTGCCATGGACCTTTCAACCACATGAACTGAATAAAAGGTGTCTTCTCTTGATATGCTGAAAGTCATTCTGGGATGGATAAAATAAATGTTGCAAAGGGTAAGTTGAAAGAAAGTGGACATGGGTATGAGGTAAAAAATTGCACCTGTCACAAAATGATGCCCTGAAAACCCCTAATCTACATTTAAGTTATATTTTTCAGGCAGGAGATGGAGTTGTGTAACTTGTGTTGATCATTAAAGTTGCTGAGGATTTTTTTCTTCCACATTGTTTGAACTTCTGCCACCTCTCTCTGCCAGCGGTATTCCTCCCACAGAATTCTACTTTAGAGGTTTTGCCAGCTAACATATGCATGATAAAAACCACACCTGCCTCAGTTCTGCACAATGTGGTGTGACTTGAACAGCTCAGCTCAAGACCAAGTCATCCCACTGCCCCAAGACTCTGCTTAAAAAGACACATGTCACCTGTTAATGGTTGGATGTATAATACTTATTTATTCATAACACACAGAAAAAGCACCAGTGAAACTGAGTTAACGATAAAAACCTTAGGTAATAATGATAAAAACCAATAAAAACCCTGAAAACCATAAATTTCACACCCGAGCCTCAACTTTTGTGGCCCGGTACCAAACGACTCATGGACCAGTACCGGTCCCTGGCCCGGAGACTGGGGACCGCTGTCCTACAACATATTTCAAGAAACTGTAAGTGAAACTTGTTGATGAAGAAAACAATGTTTTGAAGAGAGGACTTCTTGTCTCTAAAAATAGTAAATGCTCAGTTGTGGCCCATTTTGGAATTTATGTCATATTATCAAAGGCAGGGTGGCTAAGGACAGTGTTTGCAGACGTTACTGGTGAAGTGGGAGTAATCATGGAGGTTTTTGTGGAACAGCGGTCTTATTTTGGACTTATTGATTTTTTGACTGCCACTGGCAATGTTAGACAAGTGAGGCTGGAATTTCAACCCTCCCCAACATTTTTTGTGGAGATTAATAGCGCTCCTTGGATGGCCACAAAGGCACTCTCATTCCAAATCTATTCTCTGTAATACTACTAGATATTTTAGGATAACTTCAGACCTCAGTTGCCTTCTTTGCCTACTGGCTGTGTTTTGTTGCCAGTTCAATTTACATGTCATGCATCTGGTACAAATTCCTGACAAGTATAAAAACTGTGCAGCTCTGTCAAACCTCAGGCTTCCATTGTAAAGCTTTGCAAGGAGCACTTATAATTTCTCTTCCTGATCTAATCCCTTCCCTGTTTTGGATCACTGCACACATAGAGTGGTGCATTACCACCAATGCCTACTCACAAGGTCCTGTTGCCTTTCTCCTTTCTTCATTTCCTCATATAAAGTCTGAAAATTTCCAAGAAAAAGCCCTTCAAGGCTCTAAGATTCTACCGTTGCAGTATCCTTGCTTGCCTGCACATCAGTGGTGAATGCTAATTGAAGACTCCATGGCTGTCTTCAGAGTATAGTTCATATAGCGAGAGGCAGGAAAAATAAAACAAAAGTAAGCCTTTGTTTTGGCTGGTAAACATCCACAATGTAAAGTTCACCAGGAAAGCAAACACCCCAAACTGTCTGGAAACACACCGGGGAGGTTAACAGGAGCTCAAACAATAGTCAGCATTGCAGGCTACACAACGTTCATGTTAAAATAAGCAAAACTCTCTCAGTTGCTAGCTCAATGTGTTACATGGTGATATAACCAACAGAAGAGAAGAGCAACCAAACAAAAGCTGGATAAGATGAGGTCATGTTATAAATGTTTTTACCACAGTAGTCTAAAATAAAATTCATGTGGATTTAATCCAGGCACAATTTAATTTAATTCAGACTACTTTCCATTAGCAACATTTACTAACTTGTCAGCTTGCAAGCATTGGATCACATCAGTATATATGGTGAGTGCTAGCTGGCTCTTTGCTGGATACCAAAGCCTCTGACTGGCCTTTAAACCTTCTGGTTATTTCTTTGTAAATTTTGATATGTACAGTGAAGCTGTAGGTAATCAAGGACTGCCAAAAAAGAATTTCTGGATAAATAATGAAATTCCACCGTGTGTGCGTGGTGTAATCCATCCATGCACACAAGGACACGGCTGCTACACTGCAACTTAGCCTGCCTGTTTCTCATTGAAAATAAGTACTAGCAGATGAAGATTTTCATTGTTGTTCTTAAGTAAAGCCTCCTAGAGAAACAAGCAGGGTGCATACTCTTTGTCTTATTGAAATGAAGCTCAGCCACATCATCATCTCACCCTGGTCACTCAGAGCTTCACCCAAGCTCTAATTCCTGTTCTTGCTAGGACTCTGTTCTGTGAATGGGTCAAATGCAGAGAAGTAATTTCCCCACAGGGATCAATAAAGTATACATTATTATTATCAGATAACGTATCTCAAGAAATCACGTTCAGTTCTTCCAAATTGTTTGTTTAACTGAAATAATATAAGTTCATCACAAAGAAATGTAAATTGTCTTAGGTGAAACATTAGAAATGACTTTTACTTTTAAAGATATACACCCTTCTAGTAAATATTATAAAAGCAAATTAGCTAGGATCTGTAATTCACAAGCTTCTACACTAAAGGACAGGCTGCAAAATGCAATATGACAGTTCATTGATGCAACTTGAATTTACCATCTTCCTTTGCACGCTGAACACAGTCAGAGATTTTCTCATCTGCCCAGCCTCATCTCACTCACTTGCCAGGAAGAATGCTTGTGCTGAGGTCATGAACTGTGGAGAAACAATCACTTCCATGTCAGGAATCATCTTGTGATTACTGTAATGCTAATCTGCCAGTAATCACCTTAAGAGCCCGTCAAGCCCTAGATGGAGAATTGTGGGAGCCACCATTCTCATCAATGTGACCACACAGCTGACAGCAGTCCCATCCTGTTACAGGACCACATTTGAGCTCCCTCTAGCAGAAATATGCTGACTGAGATATTCATCCACCAGCTATTTTTCCTCTTATCATCTCTTCAAACAAAACATGTTTCATTCTTATTCTTATTCTTTTTTTTTTTCTTTTTTTTTTAAACTACTGTGAGAATACGACCTGCAGGTCAGATCATTTCCTCAAAGAAAAGAGTGTTTCATCGTTTTTGATGCACATAGTTTAGGCCCGCGACTAATGATTATACGATGGATTATCATTTCAACTGTGACAGCTCCAGTCACAAACACAAAGACGCATATTTTCTAATAGTATAAAACAGAAAGAGAAGTATGCAAACAACTGAGAAGCTGAAACAAGCAATTGTTTTTTGGCATTAAACGCTCAGAACCTAGAGGTAAGTTTCCAAAGGCTTTCCGAGAGATTTCATGTCCAACAAGTGAAATAGTCATTTTTAGTGTTGCAGCGCCAAATGCATGGGTAACATGAGGTAGTTTGATAAACAGCCTAAGTGTGATTCATTTCTCCCAGGCGAAGATACAGCGTCATGGTTACTGTGCGTTCGGTAGTGTCAGCTCAATTGTACTGTTGGCAGTCTCTTGTTATTCATTGCAAATATGTTATCTCTTTATTCCAGAGCTGCTGCTATGCTGTGGAAGTAAACAGTTATCCTACAGCCTATTAAAAAGAGTCAGGGGCAAAATACACTGTGAGTCATTGTCGTAGTATATTTACTCCTCATTTGTTGTGCTATATGAGGCAAAACTTTAATATCTAAAGTCTTAAATGTGTCTTATTGTGTTGGGTCTCTAAATAGTAACAAGAAAAAGCATGACTGTTTTCTTTTCAGTAAGAGAGTACCTCAATTCAGCGATTGTTGAGTGAGCATTAAGCTCGCATTATGAACGGCTGTAGCCTTGTTCATTTGAAAAACTATGAAAATTGCGGAAAATACAGCAGGTGATGTAACGAATTTGGGTGTTCTTTCCAGTCATACCAAGATATAGTTTGTGAATTTAAAGATCCATTCAGTGGCCCTTGGAGTCGTACTTAATTTTGGCTTCATTTTATGGTTTTAAAAAAAGAAGATAAACTGAAACATGGCCATTAGAAAACATTGTATCGGATGTTTTTGTGTCAGCTGCAGCCTGTGTCTCCGTCTACCCCTGATCTCTGTATAAATGTACCCACTTTTACTACCTTTTAAGGCCAGTTTCTCCTCTATTAAGCTGACACATTTACTCCTGCGAATTAATCCAATCAGTTGGAAAGGCCAACAAGATACATTCCAGCCATGGGACAAAGGTCTGGATCATTCTGCTGCAATATGTCCAACCAAAACAATTATACAAATGACCTTTGAACACTTTACCTTATTTACTTCATTAGGTTAAGTGGTTCCTTTGAGCTGCATGCCCAGATAATCTCTTCTTGCCTCGGACTTGGCTGCCTCTGAGGTTTATTTAAAAGAAGTGCAGAGAATGAAAAGGTCAAAAGTCATCTGACGGCATATATCAGTCAGCCCACATCCTCCACCAATTTCCTTACATTCATACACTCTCGCTAAGATTGTACCTCGATGTCAGCAGAAGCTTTTAGTCACCTTTTCATTGTGAAGCTCTACAAATGGAAGAGGGAGTGCAGCATTTTGGGGAAAAGTGGTTAGTAGTGAATATAGACTGTCACTGCTGGGAGAGCAAGAGGGAACGAAATGAGAGAAAACAGGTACATCTCCCCCAGGTCTATAATCCTGAGATTACTGTTTGCTCTGGGGCCTGTCTGACTGCACTCCAGGCTGCCCGTGCTTCACTTCTAATCTCCTCGGCCCCAGCTGTCCAAGAATTGATTTGAAGATTCTCTGAATCAATTACTCTCCTGTCCAAGGTCTCATTGCCTGAAAGATATACTCACACATACACACATGCACACATAAAAAAAACAAATGCAGGGAAATACACGCACACACAAATACACATATATGAAACACATTCCTCCATCTGCAGCACACTCTGACATACCAGTCATGAACTAGACCTTGTACCTTTTTGTGATGCATTATACAGTTGGGTAGGTGTCTATTAACTGGTCTCAAATGAATTTTGATCTTTTAGTTAGTCCACATGATTGCCTCTTTCCACCTTTATTTTTCATTGCATGAATATTTAACAATTTTCTGGTTTTCTCTTGGAACAGTACTGTGCAGTTATTTTTTTAAAAGTTACTGTAGGAATATATTGTAAGTACAGCACAGATTAGATGTTATCATGCACCATACTACATTACATGTATTATCTAAAGCTTCCCCTTTTGACTCTGAATTTTCAAGTGACTGTAGTGATAAGATATAGTGGACAAACACCACAATTCTAACAAAAAGGCCCGTTATCAGCATAACTACTGAAAGGCATTGGTGTGTAAAATCCCCTCACATTAGTAAGGTTTCCAAGCGTATACTTGCATTCCTAAATGTATTAATAATTAATGTGAGCAGGGAATAGTAAAGTTTTCATGTAAGGGAGGAAAACCCGGAGCACGAACGTCGACCAAGTCCCTTCAATTGAGCTTATTATTTATTCATCTGTTTTTTATTGAGCCACGAATGCCACAGACAAGCCTCCAAATGTATTATTATTATTAAAACAGCGGAGAAGAAATCAGCTCATTTGGTGGAAGGGAAATTTCTAGATGAACTTACCTTCCCTCTGAGCAGTAATTATTATCACGCCACGCAGGACGTAGGGGGAGAAATCTCGGGAAGCTGGAGCTGGCATTCTTTTCATTTGCTAGTCCAGCAGTGTGTGTGGTAGCCTAGAAATACAGTTTGCAGCTGCAAAAATAATTGCAGTTTATTGCCAATTAAACTAATGAGTTCTAAAATAGCCTCAAGTGTGTTGTCAGACAAAGCAGCATAAAATTGCATAGTAAAAAAGAGAAAGCAATGTAAGAAATTAGTCGGAAAAGTGGGTGATGAATAAAGCTTGAGGAACGTGAAGGTCAACTTAGAAGATCCCTTAACACATACTCGAGCACACACAGTCAGACAGCTACGCACACACGCGCACGCGCACACACACACACACGCGGCTCCCTGCACGTCAGTCTGGACCGAAGTACCCCAACCCCGAAAGAGATGTGCTACTCTTTGACAGATGTCATCCCTAGGCTTAGCCTCCAAGCGGTACGTCATTAATAATGCAGCATACTTTTGCTGAAAACCTGCCTGACAGATGTGCATAGTTTGAGCCTAAGGTTCCCTGCTGCTCATCAACAGTCTGCTGTTATTTTGGGGGGCAGGTTGTACTACAGTTGTACGCTATGTTTTTAGGTAGAGGTGACTCAGTCAAAACAACAGATAAAACAAATTTGTCATTCCCCCTACTGCGCTGGATATTCAGACAGCGGTGGGAAAGCAGAACTTATCGTGAGAGCAACACCAATTGAGAAATTAAGAAAATGTTATAGCTAATTTCTCAAATAAAATTGCACCTATATTTTAGGTATTCTGCAAATCTGTCTGGCTTTTAAAACTGTAAGGACAGCTTTGGTGCCCACTTCCCTCCACCTAATCTAATAGTTTATATATCAGGGTTTATGATTTCTAAAATATATAATGTTATATAATGCATTATAAATCAATGTGTAATACATAAACAAACATATTTAGCACCGAATTACCAGTGTATGAACGCTCCTGTGTTTGCTCATGAGTAAGAATAGGTCGGTCACCATTGTCAGTCAGTGCTCAAATAGCTTTTACACCCCTTATAAATGCTTTGGTCAAAACAAACACTTTAAAATATTTGCTTTTACTATATCTTACACTCTCAGAATATCTCTCAAATTATTGTGGAGGTCGTAGGCTAGAAATAACCAATAGATTCTTTCCGTACTCTTTGGACTCTTTAAAAATATGCTCCTGTTACAGACTTGTATCATTTACATCAAATTGCACTTTTGGATGATATATTATTTATCAGTGGCAAGGCAAGTCAATAAACAACATTCTCTGGGGAGCTGTCCCTTTTACTCCCTTCACTGCAATATGATGCTTAAAGGATCACAAGTGTCTCAGCATGTGAGGGTTTTTGCTTCAAACATTATCTCTCTCAATTCAAACCCCTTATGTCTTCTGGACTTGAGAGAGGTTCGAGGAGTTGTTGAGGGAATTATTGGTTGTGTTACGGCAAACCTACACAGCAGTGAGTCATTACAGCAACAGAATGATGAGCTGTGGCGGTGATTCATAATGCTAATGAAACATGAGCGTGACTGTTGACATTAGAATTCAGCGCACTGTTCAAAGACAAGATCGGTTAACATTAACGCTCTGCTTTCAGTGGTGACTCTTAGTATAACTGTCACCGAGACAGTTAAAGCAGCTTTGCTGAAGCTTGCGAGATGTCAGTCCGGCTATGGAAACGCCACACGAACTGAGCGTTTCTATTTAAAAGCCTTTGACCTGATATGATCTGCAAGAATTTCAAGGCAGCGTGAGAGTGACTGTTAAACAATTGAACAAACAATCTAAGCGTATTACATCAACAGCATTGCATAGTCTTGTCAGATGGTGCGTTAATTGTGTTCAAATTAAGAAACTTCAAAGAGATGCAAACTTGTGACTAGACATCTGGGTGCTACAGTTAAAGGTGACCACATGTAAAGGAGATATTAATATTTCAAAGCAAACCGAAAGAGAAAATTTCAGTTTGACCACAAGAGGCCCTTCTACTATATTGCAATTTTTGTAATGCTAGGAAAGATCTTATCCTACAGCAGCGAGGAAGGTGTAACAGTATGGGGTCCCTCACTGGCACCCCTGTTTCTGGCTTCATTGCTGGGCCATGGTGGCACTGAGGTTATTAAAAACGGTCTCTCCATCTGTCAGAGCGTGGTGTGTTTCTGGCCTTTTGTCGCTTTGAAGATGCAGCCTGTCAGGCTTTCCACCCTATGAAGTGATTGGAGATAAGACCAAAATCCGTTATCAGGATGTCTGTCAGCTATCGACAATCCCATCTGTCTTCTCTGATAAGACTAGACTCGCATCATGGCTTCAGAGTTTTCACTGAGCGTGGACAATTCTGACTGATGCTTCGAAAAGGGAGATGTGATAAAATTAGAAGGAGTCTCATTAAAGATTAAATGTGTTAAATGTTGACTCTAATAGAATTTTTACTCATATAACATTGTGAGGGAAGAAAAGACAAGCAGCTACAGTTTGGAACTCTTGAGATTGGTTTAGAGTTTTGCTTTTGAGAAACTTTGGTGTTTTTTTGTACAAAATTGCTGCTGCCATAGATTTAAAAAACTGAAAATGTGAGTGAAAATACTCAAAGATGCAGAAAAACACATTTTTCTGTGAAGCAAAATACCCTCGACTGATGTCCTGCTGTTGGTATTTTCTTCTTCAGATTATTCTACTCGGTATAAATTTATTGTTTCCTTACCACAGAATAACAGTATTGTGCCTTAAAAATGTCTGGAGTCCCTCATTTCTTCAGATTTTGCTAGGAAAATGTAAAGTATGTGTAGCAGTTTATTGCAACATTCATGGGTACATAGCAAAATCAGAGTTTCCTAATAAACCTGAAAGTCAGTATTTTGTATGACCACCTTTATTTTCAAACACAGCTTGAATTCTCTTAGAAATTATTTCTCGTAGTTAGTTTCATTAAGTAATCTTTAGGAATACTTCTCCACTATGTTTTACATATGACTGGAGGCACTCACTGTTTTACTTCTTCCCTGACCTCCTCCATACATTTTGATGACAATTTAATTCAAAGATTTAAATTTTTTTTCTATTCATCAATCCATAAGACTTGTTGATATAATTTTTCCTTGTGTAATTTGGCATATCGCAGCTATTTTTTCCTGTTTCCCTTCTTGATTCCCACCTAAACAATAAAGGAACAAATTGTATGTTTTTGTGACTGCTAGTTACAAAGTGCCTAAAAATACAATGCCTAAAACATGGCTTCTTTGCCTAGTCATCTGTTATATGGATCATCCCTTGAGTTAGGTGCCTTTTTTTAATGCTTTAATGATTTTAGGTTAATGTTAAGCTGCTTCACAAATAAACAAATAAAAGCATTTCTCTGTAAATGGTTAAAAATATAAAGAATATAAATATATAAAAAGAAAATATAAATAAACGAATGTCAGTCCAAGGTGATTGCACAGTACTGCACATGTTTAATGGGTATATTTCAATCAAGACTACAGCCTCACTTGTAGTCAGTAAATACATCTGTGAACACTTGTAGGAAAGAAAAAACATTGCTGTTTAACAAGACTGCAACTGTGAAACCATACATATCTGAACAAATTCTGAAATATTAATGTATGGAGGCAAATGTGTTCTGCCATAGCAAAAAGAAGATAATTGGATGAGAAAGTGTGGAAATAAAAGCTGGATTAATAATGAATTAATTTGTTCCACTTTTTCCAGCTTGCAAACCCGTCAACAGGCAAACTAAAATGTATTCTGTCGGGGGAAAAAAGAGAGAAAAAGTTTAATTTCATCACCATGTGTTACGAGTAGTTTGTAATTCTCGCTCCGTTCATTCTGGCGTTGAAATCAAAACTGAAAAAAAGTTCAATTCCTTAAGTTTTATGAGCATTTTAAAGTGCACTTTCAAAGTTCACGAATTGTCTTCACTGTTAAGAAAAAAAATACTACTACATTTTTGCTACGCAAAATTTATTTATTTTCATATTTTAAATATTTTACTGAGTCTTTTGATGCAGGAAGTCAACAGCGGGGTATCTGCACACTAATATACATATTATATGTGTATTTCACTAGAAATACATAAAATCATAAAAAATACTGTTTTATACATCTTGAGTTGAGAGCACAGAGAGTGATTTGGAGATGAATGTCATGTTGCACTCTTCACGGAGTCCCTTGGGATAAATGCTCTGTAAATAAAGTATCATCTAGATTTCACTGTGCTGCAGCTTCTTTACAGTGTCACCTTCAAGCAGCCACAGCTGAACTTTTTAGCTAAAAATAAATGTCAGGTTTGTCGGCGCTTCTTCTATTCACTTTACAGTTTTGGTTTATTATACTTTTATTAAGCAGAATATGAAGTACAGTACTGTGCAAAAGTTTTGATCCACCCTTGATATATTTTGTTTCAACGTTGCTGGACTTTCTTGTAATTTTAACACATTACAGTGAATATCTACAGCCATCCTTAAAAGGTAGTGGAGGCTCTGTAATGAGGGTCCTGCCTGGTGTTGTAGACCCCACCCTCCATTGATCTTGTGCTAAAAGCTTATTTCTTGTGCTGTTTTTCAGCCATTGGAAGGATTTTGGATATTAATCTCTTCTTTAATTTGCCGGTGGTACATGCCGTGAAGAGGCCTGTCCTTCCATGATGGTTCCTGTTCTTGTTCCTCTTATTAGGTGTCTGCTATTTAGCGTATTCACTAAGCACATGACTAGTTGTGCCCATGTACTCATGAATCTTTGTTGTTTCATCCTGGATAGTGGTTCGCTCACTAGTCCTCGGCCAGACGCTTAGCATACAGTCAGGGCGCTGGATTTGGGGTGCATGCATGTTAAGGAAGAAGAATTCATATGTTCCACCTCCTCTTCATTTAATCCCTTTCACCCTTAAGGATGGATGGATGGATGGATGGATGGATGGGTGGGTGGGTGGATGGATGGATGGATGGATGGATGGATGGATGGATAGATAGATAGATAGATAGATAGATAGATAGATAGATAGATAGATAGATAGATGATAGAAAGATAGATGATAGAAAGATAGATAGATAGATAGATAGATAGATAGATAGATAGATAGATAGATAGATAGATAGATAGATAGATCATTGAATTTTGTGTGTTTGTTAGTAACTAAAAATGTGGCAACATGTAACCTAGTAACAATGAAAATGCATTGTTGTTCCACAAAAGTTACATTTTTAAATCAGATTTAAAAAAAAAAAAATGACCCACAGCTGCAGCTCTGCATCACTTTGGATTTGAGATCAAAAGGATTGCTTGACAAAAATGATACTGATTATTTATATTTAACAAAATTTACATATGCGTATTAGGATCTACAGATTGTCTGCAATATCAGTTTTACTAAGGGAGATCCAGAGTTGCCTACTGTAGGATAATTGGTGTTTGACTTTAGCATAATCTTTCCCACCCCCACATCCCATGAGGTAGGGCACGATTTCAAAATCATAACCTCCCACTTGTCTAACATTACGGACCTCCAGTCTCCCTCTGAAAGAGAAACAGTAATGGCTCGCTATTTTGATACACCAACTATAGCATTTACCAGAGGCTGCTAAGGCTAAAGAGCAGAGGTGGAAACAATGGTAAAGAGGGTGGCCCTGGCCTTTCACAAGGGATGCACAGTAGAGTGGCTCAGCTGAACAGACATATTGTTGGCTTCAGTGAGAATCCACTTTAAATGTTTCATTTTTTTCTTTTTTTGATTGCTAGTTGTAAACCTCAGGGGCCCTCAAATAAATGCAGTTAATTGTCAGAATAATGAATAACAACTGGACAAATTAGCCGTTTAATATGAGCTTTAGTTATTATGCAGAAGCAACTTCACATTAATAAGAGGAAGAATAACCATGCAGTCAAAGGAAAGTCACAATAAACTCGAAATGAGAAGAAGGGCGGGAAGAGGGGTAAGAGAGTGAGGATGCTCTGTATGTGAAATGGGAGGGGGAATAGTCACCAACTGACTAAAAAGTGGGCTTTTATCATTTATTCATTTGAAATGCAAAAGCAGGCAGGCAGATACTGAACATACCCAGCTAAGCTCTCCTCTCTTTTTCATTTCTCATTTGCATTGAAAGGACTGCAGGGTTCATGTGAATGCTGAGGCTCATGAGCTTCATGGAACTGAGCGATCCCCCTTGAGCCAGTTCATACTCCCACATGTTGATGAACATGGAAGAACTCTGAGCAAAAGCATGGGAAGCAGCACTCGCTACCCCAGCTATGCATAATATAGGCACGAAAACTCGAGTACAGATTATGTTAACATGTCTGTGTGGGTTCTCAGTCATCTAGGTCATAGTAATCTAAGTAGCATAGAAAGAAAGTGAGTGGACTTCTTCAAGTTTCTTGAAAACATTTCTCCCCTCATTTGAGAAGTCTTAATTTTAGGGTAAACTCCATAATATTAAAGTCAAACTAAACTTAAAGTTCATATTTGACTTCAAAAAACATCTATATCTGTACTAAACACACCACATTTTAGGTGACAGCATAGGCTATTTCATGAAAAGAAAATGATACATTGCTATTATAATGTGTTATAGTTGCATAAATGCATAATGCATAACTGTAGCATGTTGTTAGATGGTTGTGAGGACATATGATGACCTTACAACAACCTTCAAGGAACTAAGATCTACATGTTTACCAATTTTGATTAATCGGGAGGAATTTTTGGGCAAAGAAACAGAGATTTTGATAGATAGTAAGGTTTACCCAAGACATGATGAGGGTATTCATCATGTCTTACCCTAATGATGAGTATAAAAGTTTATCATATAGAAATAATTTGCTAATCCTCAGAGACAATTTTATATGTCTTCTGTTTATTTACCATTCTGGTTGTTATTATTATCAGAAAGCCAGTGAAATAATTATGATTGCAATTGTAATCCTTGCCAAACTTCATGCTAGAATGTTAGTCATATGATTCCTTCATGTAGTAACACTGAAATATGATCAAGCTTGTAGCTTCAATAATATAATAAAACTCCAATCCACTCTCAGCAGGAGATTAAATAAAAAAAAAAAAAACACTAAAAAATTAAAGTTGATACAGATACCGATAAATAAGTGATCTCATAATCTCATAAGAGCACAACTCTTTTGCCTCAGGAAAGAAATATGTAAACACTTTTATAGCAAAATAAATAAACACACCAACACACCTACAAACTCGAAAGAATTGGTTTGGAGCAGATTCATTTTATTATATATTCACATACAATTTGTGGCATTAGCTGTTTTTATCCTAATTAAATGCAACAGACTCTGTTCTAAGCCTACATTCACATCTCTAGTATAACTACAACCACTGCACTAATCACCTGTACTGAACTCCAGCTAGACTTTTATTTGGCTCCAGACACCCAACTAACTACAAAGAACTTTGTGTCCCATAGTGACTGTGTGTGTGTGAGTGTGTCTGTGCACATGCACACACACAGTTCAGGCTGTATTGGAGGGAGGGGGCAACATGCTGACCGTCACTTTCCCTTGCTGTCAGGACCAATCAGTGTCTGGCAGGTTAATGGAGAACACAAAACCTATTTAAAAGCTACATTTACCACTTGGCTGATTCCATTACATTGTGTAATTTCCAGGTGTCACATTTCCCCTCCACACGTCTGTCTTAATGCTCTCCCAAGCACCCTCTGATTAGTCAGCCTCGGCTGGCTCCCCCAAATCCACTCTAGCAGAGCACCCCATCCGTTTACATCCTCCTTGAAGGGAAAAACTCCTTACTGCACATTTTATTTGGGTGTTCAGCAAGTTACCAGATAATACTGCACACTTGCCTTGGTGTAAAATTCTAAATGTGCAGTCTCCTCTGTTTTTAGGATGGTCATCCCATGTGTTTTGTTCAAAGTTGCGAAAGACAATAGTTTTAAATAGCAACGTATTAATTAATACAAGTTATGTCTAGGTGTGTTAAAACTTGCCCACACGCAGACTTTTAATCAAATTTGGGGATCAGAAAGACTTGTCATGGGCTGTTGATGCTAATAGGTACAAATAATGTTATCTGCTGCAGCCAAGCTCAAATATTTCATAATATTTTCAATAGGTGTTTAATTTGGCTTCAAAGGACAGATAGGCCCTGTGAAAGGACCAAAAGCACAGGTAAGGTATCATTTGGCTTCATCTTTGAAAATTTGAAAGCTATGGACAAGAACCAGAAATCATTTGAGCTAGAAAAGTCACTGAGGGCATATCACAGCATTCATGAAGTTATTCCTGCCCCGAGGTATTTTCATAAATTGCTTTTATGTGGTTATGCTTAGAACTTAATACAGAGTATTTGTTCATAAAAGTTAAAATTTTTTCTTGTTCCTGACTGTCGGATCCCCACTTCCCTTCTATTTCAGGAAGAGGAGAAACTTTAGTTTCAACCTTCTTGATAAATAAATAAGCCTGTAGGTGCTAAATCCATTTTTTTTTTTTTTGCCTCTGATTGTAATTGTATCAAAATCAGTGGAAGCACCCCATGTGTCACAGGTTGCTTGGTTAATAAGAAGCCTCTCAGTGAGCTAACCATTTAACCATCAGCACTGGATTCCCAAGGGTACCGATGGCAGTCAGGCGATAACCTCCAGCACTTTGTCAAACATGCCGTTGGCATTTAATCAGTGGCAAGACATTGAATTGTGGTCATCCACAAACCTAGGAAATCAATGTTGGTTGAAGATGCAATCAAGAGTGTCATTTGATTTGTGACCTTAGGTCTTTCTGTTCTTCAGGTTTGGGGCCACAAGGGAGCTGCCACCACCAAATGTTTGATAATGCACCAAGAATTGGCAACCTATTGATTCATTGCTGCTTTTTTTTCTAGAACATGTTATTTTCTCCATCATTCACAGTTTACACTGAAAAGGTCACTAGCCTTTTATGGCATGGTTTGTACACTCAGTTTCATGTGATATCTTACTAAGCTTTTGTTTCCTGTGCTAAAGTCGATCAGTTGAGATCAGTTCTGCTGTTTTTATTTCTTTTATTGCACAGAAAGCAAAGTTATTTAAAATGCAAAGCCACTATAGAACTGTTTCACTCCTTTTAATTACACACAATACCCTGAAGTTAGGCGATCTATCAAACTGTCTATACTTACAAGTGGGGAAATAAGCACATAATTGATTTTTGGATTGGTGATCACTGTTATTGAACTGTGGCCCTTAGTGCTACTTGCTGGCCTTAATGGTTCAGCACAATAAAATAAATATGCGCCTTAATAAATGGAAGTGAAGATTCTGCTTAGTATAGTTCCTACTGTAATTTTAAATTGTAAGACTGTTAAAAAATATATAATTCTATTAGCCATATAAGCCCTAATGCTTCTCTTCATGTAAGTCCAGAGCTAATGTAAAAGCAATAGTTGGTAAACACCAGTGAATATTGTCCTATTTTTAGTGCCGATGCTATCCAGCCAACAACAAATTACAGGTCAACCAGGTTGATTTGTGAGTTCAGTCCTCCTACTCAAGTCACTACTGAATTGCCCACTGTCGAAAGAGTATATTAAAAGGGCCCAAAGGGCCACTAATGACCTGCTCTCCATCAATGTGCAGCTTGCCAGGAAATGTCCCGTGCCTTAATTAATGATTCTGAAGCTAACAATCAATTCACGCATATGTTAAAGGAATTAAATCTGTCCCCTGAAAATGTACCCAAATGGTCGGTGGATGTGGTAATTGTTAGAACTGACAGTAAACCCTGTTGTTAAAAAAAGATAGAGAAAAAATAACAACAAGGCAGACTGTCCATCTTTCCTAGGGTCAAATAGAGTGTGTGGGTAGGGTAACATCCGTCATGTGAGCTGTGAGCTATTTTCTGTCTACTGAGTGACTGGAGGCGATCCTTCAGGAATTCGTCATTTATCAAACTCGGTGATATCCCCTCTGGCAGGATGGCAGCGGATGAAGTCTGACACCTCCGGGTCTGCCTGGAGAGAAGAAGGTCAATCGGGAAGCATTAGCTTCTGGCATAGCTACATGATTACTACCACTTTCATTAAACTGGACCTACAGATAATAACGAATACTCTGACATCTAATACTACTCTTACTATTTAAAGAGAAAAGCTTTTGGTTCTCTGTTTTCTTGTTTCTCTCACACATTACAACTAATCTACACACCATAAATGGAAAGAGGAGAATGATGTGATACAAATAAATGATGTGCTTTATTATAACCTTATATATTTTCATGTTATAGAAAATGTAAAGTTTGTGTAAAAGTTATCTTTAAATATTACATTGCTTCAAAATGTGTGCACTGAGCAAATGTTAAGCATATAAAGGCCTCCAAACACAGCTTTTTTAATAATATTGAAAATATTCACAACCTAGCATCTTACAATGCAGACCAGCAGCGTAAAATAACTGGTCGAAGTGTACTGCACTGTATGTGATTGTAATATAATGATTACAATGTTTAATCTTTATTTTGTCTCAAGTGGATTTGGACCATCCCTGTTGATGCTTGGGCTTAAAGAAAGGTAAGAAGCAACTTGCAATTTCACATGATGAATAGGTTAGAGTGTAAATCCATAAGCCAGGACCCAGGACTTGTATATGGTAGTGTTCAAGACAGCAAAGCTGAGAAGAAGCTCGCTGTTTTAATTCTAAAAGTGTGAAGACAGTGCTGCATACAGTGCACATCAGGACAGGGCAAGCAAGGCAGGCAGTGCTTGCCCAGTAAAATCTAAAAATATATAACTTAAAACATACAGAAATAATGATAATGCATACTTTATTGAACCCCATGGGGAAATTACTCTCTTTGCATTTGACCCATTCACTCTGTGAAACAGTGGGCAGCCACTAAGCAGACGTACTAGGGCGCAGTGTATAGAGACGGTATGGTACCTCAGGGTAGCTCTTCAGTGGATTCGAACCCCCGACCTTCCGACGATGGGGTGACCACTCTACCTACCTACTGAGCTATCCCTGCCTCTGACTGCTATCTCTCGTGTGTCAGCTCAAAGAATTCTCTGTCTCAAAAAGTTGCATCTTCTGACTTTATGCATCCATCCTGTAAATTAGTACCATTTTGTGTCTATAGGTATCCATTTCTTTGGAAGCTAGCTTGACTATCAGCCACTGCAATCTATAGTTTCTCCCTTTTCCTTTGTGAGTGCCCATGCGCCAACCAGCATGCTGCCGGCTGTAACCCATAATTTCCTTCAGGATTAATAAAGTATTTCTGATTCTGATTTCCATGTGTCTGTTTGTGTCCTTTTAACAGAGGCTGAAGCCTGGTGAACTGATGGATGAGACCATTTTTCAGTTGTTTGTGAATGAACATCATAGATAAACTTAGACTGATAAACTGTCCCTTGCCTAGCTTCCACTATTTTATTGCAGTTTATTATTTGTGCTTTGTTATACACATATGTAACAAGATAGAGCAATAATGAGTTAATGAGTATATTCCACAATGATTTACTATTCTAACACATTCATTTTCTCTTGATAATCACTTAAATTCTTCACAGAGAAGGTTCAGATGACATGGAAGAGATTGTAAACTCCTACTACTCCTTCTCTTACACATGCAGACTGCACCAGGCATTTTCAGATCAGATAGAGTATAGATTACTGATTAAGGAAAATCATTTGGTTAACCAGATGTGCAAATTTTTAATTGCTTTACTAATAAACATTCTTAATGGTTTTTGTATTAGGTCCTGTAGTCACTGACAGTTAACAATGTTGTAGCTTCAAGTTTTTAAATTTTTCTCATTTTTTGTTATCTTTTTATGATTATGTTAATAATTTTTTTGTTATTATATTCATATATTTTAATATAGCGTTATCCAGCTATCAAAACATCCAGGCAGAGTAGAACAAGATACAGGCAGCTGTCAGCATAAATAAAATAATAAAAGATACTCAGCATAAAATAAGAAAACCTTGTGTTGTCTTTTTGACCAGATTAAAGTGAATGAAAGTGAAGTGAGTAGGATCAATTGTACAACAACATTTTGGGAAGACATGTGTCAACAAAAGATATACGATTTGACTATACTAACCCATGCTTAAAATGTCCAATTCAAATTTTCTGCTGATATAAGCAACAAGGCAGTTGCTGAAACATGCATTTTGATTCTGCCTAAAACTATCAGTGTTGGTGTTTTTTATACACTTAGTATGGTGAGAGAGATGAGATGGACAACTGGCAAACATATTCTTTATCAGAGGAAAGTAAGGGGTGTTAAAAAGAGACCCAGATCTCCAAAACATAAAAGAATGAGAAATTATAAATTGAACAGAGGTTTATCAAGAATCTGAATGTTAAAAATCTTTTCTTAAAGTCATTATTTATTTATTTACACATGATAAATTCAGGCATGTTTCTTTAAAAAATAAAAAGGTTTACGTTTCAAATGCAGTTTCTATATTTAAAAGCAAGATGTAACGGATTCACTAGAAATTATCATTTGTACTGTGCACATACAAAAACACATAACACTTACACATATAAATACAAATTTCCATGTACCTATCCTGTGCATAAATACATACATAGTCTAGCAGGCCTAATAATGAATGCCCAGCGGGATGGCATGAATATGCATGGCAGTTCGGGATGTGTGTATTTTATTGTGTGCATTTGGCGTGTAATTGTTGATTCTTAAAATAGAATGTTAATCTTTATAAAACGTTATCCAAGTGGTGATGAAATATATTCAGTGTGCCCTATTTGCTTACATATAAATGAAAGGTTGGGGAATTTGCAATGCAAAATCTGTAATTAAATGCAAAGACTAATTGGATGATTGCATTGCCAATAGTTTATTGGAAAGACTTCCCAGTATGGGAAACTATAATTAGATTATCTGATTTACTTGGTTAGCAGAAATAGGTGGACATTAGGGCAATGTTTATTTCCCAAGACGAATAACGGAATAAGAGACTTATGAATACTGATACCGATCCACTGCTGAAAGAGAATTTACTGTATGGATTATTGATTCATGTTTATAAGACATACAATCCTTACACACATTTATATGTTTTTCAGCAAACCATATTTAATAAAATGAAAGCAGTCAGAAATGTACAAACACAGTTAATAGACAAAAATATTTATTGATTAAGACAGAACTAACATGGAAACCTCCACTGTGGAGCAGATGACATTTAAGCATTAATGCCTAATTTTCGTGAGCACCCCCAGATCTTTCACACCCTTTGTGACAAACACAGATGTCATGCTTTATTTCATCAACTGACATCTTTTCTTTCTCACAAGGCTGCTTGTGACTTTGAGTGGCTATTGTACAGTTTTCACCAAGATAACACCTGACACCACAGCATGGTCAGAACACTTCATACAGAGCCCTGCACAAAAAGATAGAAGCGCCTTACCATGGTATTTTGGCATGTGGACATTCACAGATTTTTGTGTTCACACATAGTTTCTTTTTTTGCAATGCAAAATCAATTTATAATAATATACTTGTTATTTCCAAAACTTAACACATCGGCTAGGAGTAGGGTTCAACAATAAGCTGCTTTGTTTAGAAGAACATTTATCTCCATGTGCCATGTTGGGAAAGGGGGCTACGGCTGGATGATGTCAGTTTTGCTCCACTGGCTTGGTACATTAAGCTGACTATTTGCTCTATGTGAGAATCAATAATAGGGCATCTGTAGGACTATTAGAGCCATAATCTTACATGAGGCAGCATCCTCATGATTCACACAACGTCTCAAAGGACACCTTGTACAAGGGTAATGTCAAGAGTAGAAAAACAAACAACAGCATAATATAGGTATTGGAAGGGAGAAAATGTATTGGTCCTAAACTCAGTACCATCATAGTGTTGTGGAGTATTTATAGTGTTTGTATGTTTATCTATTTACCAGAAGTAAGCAATAATTCTACTAACTGCACACTAAACTTACAGTGTCAGAATCCTGTGAAATTTCAGATTGAACTGTCACAAGATGTGAAGATGCGCAGATCTGGCTGGTCAATCAGACAAATCACCAGCGATTTCTAGACATTTGGGAATCGCTGCCCCCACCCACCCTCCACTACCAACACCACCTTTTTTTTTCTCTGTCGCATGGAGCCTGACTCACTGAGCCATGATTGTACAGTGGCCGCTACCTCTCATCAAGCACTCTTTAGTTCAGGCAATCATCTGTGCCCTTACCTGTGTTCCCTTGGCAGTTGCTATGACAACAGCCTCTGCTTGATCAGCCTCCTATTCATGGAGTGACACTTGAATGACCACTCTGTGGATCAGTGAAACTCACCCATCTGGATAAAGAAATACAGAAAGGTGTAATAATCATCATCACAGAACCGTTGATCACTTTAAACTTTGTTAAAAAGTTTTAGTTCTGCTCTAATGCTCCTCAGCTGTAATTCAGTATCATAAAAATGTGTCTGTCGGATAAGCGTATTGATCCATGTGTGTATTTCAGACTCAAGGCTGAACGAGACCGGTGCCTGTCTAATATATTTACCAAGTAAAGGCAAACAAAACATTTGATTTTTGGAAGGGGAAAGTTTTGGTTTTTTTTGGTCCTTTTGCTGAAGTTGTGCTGTCTGTACAAATCCCTCTTTAATATTCAAGATCTACATTTTTAAGCAGTGGATTTGTTATTTTACACAGTAGTTTTCAAGTTTTCACCATAAACTGCCCAATATTTCCCGAAGGAAATTAATTTTCTTGTCTCAAGTTTAAACAGTTTTAAAGAGATTATTTTGAATTTAAAGTGGAGTTTTATTAGAAGAGCAAATTTTCTTTCCTTCTTTCTTTTGGTTTCTTTCATTATTATAAAAAAAGTACTACATTGACTTTTTTGTAATTACTGAATTCTTTCTACATAGTCCCCATTTTCAGATGCCAAATTATTGGACAGTTGATTTACAAGCATTTGTCCCCTTTTCACTGGGACTGTCGATATGAACACCAAAGACTTTCGACGCAAGTAAATCAGTACATTAGGCTGAAAATCTCTAATAAACGTATGAGGAACACCTTGTACAGTCTCGACAAGAATGAAAGAACTGACCAATTTAGCAATACCAAAAGACATTATAGGTCACAGACCGAAGTGGATGATCACAGAATTATTTCCCTGGTTAGGAAAAACAACATCTTCACAACTAAATCTAAACAAGTTGTGAATATTCTCAAGGAAGTAGTCGTATCATTTTATAGTGAAGCCACAACATCATGAATGTAAGTACAGAGGGTTTTCAGCAAGGAGCAAACCACTAGTTAAACTCAAGAACAGGGAGGCCAGATTCGCTTTTGCCGGGAAAAATCCCCACATGTATATATTAACAGTTTTTGGACTTTGGTAACTGTCAGCATTAATTAGATCAAAATGACTTTCTCAATATTTATAAGACTGAATCTTTAAATATATATGTGATAACATTTTATTTTTTAAATTAACCATATTTTTTTCATGACAATCTGTGCAACACAGATGCTATTTCTAACTGGTGCTAGCTCTTTATTTTACTTCACAGGAGGCAGATTAAAGTTTAAAAATGCTCTTTGTCCTGCCATTTAAATAAAAATTCAAATTTTTAAGTGAGCAGGCCAAGAGCTGGCTGACACATGAATCCATCTTGTAGTAATCAGTGTTGGTCAAGTTACTTGAAAAAAGTAATCAGTAAATAATTGCTGATTACTCCCCCAGAAAAGTAATCCCGTCCCGATTACTTATTTTCAAAAGTAATTATTTACTTAGTTACTTTTTTTAAAACATGATTTACAGCCTGAATAGGTAATAAAGCAAAAGATCATTTAGCCCAATTCTACTTTTCCCTCATAATCTATCATATAAAATGTAATCAAATGAAAAAGAATTTTTTAAAACTTGTTCTATTAGTTTCAATCTTTTAACTTTACCCATCAAGCAAAAATTAAATTATATGCAACATTTTCTGACTGGAAGACATTTGTTTAACATTTAAATCTATTTTCTGCATATTCCAGCATATAAAATAAAATAGTTTTTTGTGTTTACACTCATCCTTTCAAATAGATGCAAGTAAAACATAGCAGAAAATAAAGAAAATCAAAGACTCAGCAGTTCTGTTGCTCTATTTTCACCTGTGGACCAGAAGTGGGGCAGGCGGAGGTTTGCCCTGGTGCAGGTGTGCCGCAGCGGTCATGTCAGTGGAAGGATCCGGGAGTTTTGAATTTCACATTCCCGTGTTAGCGGACTCAGTGCTTACTCAGAAGTTTAGGGTTTTCTTCCCACGCAGTGAACAGCGGACGCTAATGTTTTTGTCACTTTTTACAGAATCAAACTCAAAGTAAGGTCAGTACTTCCACGTTATAAATGCTGCATGGTCATACTCTCTCCCGCACTCGATATATTATCCATTGTTGATCTGCACACGGCTGTTGCCACGAACGTCGCACTCGCTTATGTTATTATCATGAGACACTCTCGCAAATAAAATCACGGTTTAGTAACACAGAAACACAGCGTGCTTACGGCTAATCATAACGGTAATCTAATTACCTTTTTTGCAATAGTAATCCCTTACTTTACTCTTTACTTGAAAAAGTAATCAGATTACAGTAATGCATTAATCTTTGGTAGTAATACTGTTTAATTTATCTTTATTTACCTAATTACAAATTTAGGAGTTAGTGGTACCTCTATTAAATTCTTAAAATTCTTTGTTCCACAACAAATTACACAGAGACTAACTAAAATTTTTCAATGTGTAACCATGTTGCACCAACACAGGTTTTTTGTTTGTTTGTTTTTTTTGTTTTTTTCCCAATAAATGGAGTCATAGTAGGGGCCAACAAGGGAGATTAAGAAAAACACACACTTTCTTCCTCATTCATATAAGAAAGATTAAAATGTGACTAATGCCATCGCTGAACAAGGATTACACATGCACCTTGCAGCAATATGAGCGCTTAACTGCTGTGAGCGGTGTTGTGTTGTGCTAAAGCTCAGCTGAGTGCAGTCGATTCAGCTCTCAGTATTTTGGGGTGGATATTTAAAAGCAAACCGAATAGCACTGACAAAATGCTTTTCTATAACAGATGTGCCTCATAAAAGCATTTTGGTTAATGACTTAAAATTCACTCACTAAGCATTTTCCCCCCACTATTAGCAGATGGGAATCGTGGGTTTATTAAATGTTTCAGAGTGCTTCTCTGACACCTCTCATTCCAAGTGGTTTCATATTGATTTTCATGATAAACATGTCTTAGGCAGCACAGAGCGACACACATTACTCAGGGGATACGAGCAAACGTGTCTTGCATGAGATTTAACAAGATGTACAACTCATATTTTAGTCCATCTAACACAGATACTTCCAACTCTCTCTTCTTAGGCTGATAGAGAAGGCACAGATGCATTTGCTGTGTAGCTGTAATGTTGCCTCAAGAGCTGAGATACAGTAATAGATTATGACAGGGCCTTTTTCTCTACCTGCCTTTAGGGCACTTAGTCATGTGTGGTTGAAGTCAAGCTAGCTTTCTCTGGACCTCTCCAATCTGAAGCATATTCTGTCAGCAGCCCCCATCTCCCATACAACATTCTGTTCATGTCATCTATCAATCTTTACCTTCGCTTATTCACTAAGCCTACAGTTAGGCCCACAGATGACAGTTACTGTCGGTCCTTCTGGGGCGCCACAACTCCTCCCTCCTTCTGCAGTATGTTGGCAGAATGGGCCATCGAGCAGTAGACGGCCAATCACATGTGACAGTATGAGGACCGCAGACCTTAGGAGGAGGCTGTTTGTGGTGTAAACAGGCTCTGACAGCAGCACTGACTAACAATACATACAGCTACAGAAAGTG
>VUQR01023578.1:1848-15510 GCA_015108515.1 Hemichromis elongatus | reverse complement strand
CCTTCAGTCCTCCAGGGGGCGCTCTATGGAGAAGTGGAGGCTCCAGCGTGGAGCAAAGAGTTCCAGTGTGGAGGCCATGAGTCTGCTCTCCTGGACTGTAGAAGCTCAGGCTCAGCGAAAAACAGCTGCTCACCTGGCAAGGTTGTTAGACTAACCTGCTCAGGTAGAAGAGGAGCTGCAGCTTTGATCTGGTTGAAATTCGATTTATTCTTTACTGATGACTCTCTGCTTCTCTCTGTTTTCTCTTCAGATAATGATGTCAGGCTGGTGGGAGGAGCCAGTCACTGTGCAGGTACACTGGAGTTGAAACATCTGGCAGGATGGAGACCATTGTGTGGCTCTCATGATTCCTGGACCCTGAAAGAAGCAGCTGTTTTCTGTGATATTCTGGACTGTGGCTCTGCTGTTTCTATAGAAAAGGAACGCTCCCCACGCACATCTGCATGGTTGATCACACCTGAGTGTGTTCTATCCAGATCTCCTTTGAGGGATTGTGCAACAACAGATTATGCTTACCAAATCCTGAAACTCACTTGTTCAGGTAATCATACTGATGAAATCATCCATGACTTCATATACCTTGAATTAGTTATACCAGGAAGTACTTGACTCCCTGGTTTAACTCAAAAACGCATCTGAAAGCAAATAACTCATAAGTTGGAGAAGATCATCATTTAGCCTGGAGAAATAGTTTGCTGCTTTATAACAAAACCCTCCGTAAAGCTAGAACATCTTAGTATTCATCATTGATTGAAGAAATGAGAACAATAACAACTACTTTAGGTTTCTCTTCAGCACTGTAGCAAGGCTGACAATAAGTCAGAGTTCTGTTGAGCTAAGCACCTCTGTTGACCTTAGCGAGTAATGACTTAATACATTTATTTTCAATTTTAACCATTAGAGAAAATGACTTAGCTAATTATCAATAAATTTATTTTTAAGCGCATTTAAAAATCCATGCAGTTGGACCAAAGTGCTGTACAAAGTAAAACAAAAACACACACAAAAAGAACAAAACAAAACTCAGTCACCATTAAAAGATAAGAATTAGAAATGTGTTTTCAGACAGGATTTAAAAATGTCCAGTGTAGGAGAGGTCTTAATTTTAAGAGGCTCAACAATCGCAAAGGCCCAGTCTTCTGTGTTTTTTCATCTGCTTCTACGGGCAATCAGAAGCAACTTATCAGCTGACCTTTGAGTTCTGTTTGGTGTATTTTTAGTTAAAAGATCAGAGAGGTATAAGGAAGCTAATCTATTCAGACACTTAAAAATAAGCAAAATCTTAAAATCACTCCCAGAATGTAAAGGAAGCCAGTGTAAATGAGGGAAGACTGGAGAAATATGGTCATGTCGAGTGGGTATAATGTCGAGGTGACACATAGAGGGCTTAAAATGGAAGACTACTTCAGACAAAGTGCACAGGGAAAGAGGCTCAAAATGATCAATAACTGTCACGGCTAGCAGGGCAAGCCATATTGAATTTAATAAAGGACCCAAGATGTTGACATTGCTGCGAAATGAGTGAGCTTTATAGAAACGGTGAAGGTACAAACTGCAGTAAAGATGGCCTGTGCAGAACCTAAGAACCCATACTGTAAAAACTAACTAAAACAAACCTGAAACCCTTAAACAGAGACGCGGGGAGGCAACACAGACAAACCAGCAACAAGTATTAGAAAACACAGAGCTCATATAAAATATATTTAATTTTTACCACTTTATTACCAAGATGAATGTGTTTTTTTCAGTTCCAACAGATTTCACAGTTCTCATCACAATGCTTGTCCTGCCGCTGACTCTGCTGCTAGTGATCACTGCCCTTTATTTCTACTGTCAGGTACTGAACACGTGTTTCTATCTGACAATGAATCCCTCAGCCTGTGATTCTGTCACTCTGATCTCTGTGCTGTCATGTGTCTCCAGGCCAGCAGTGGGCAGAAATCCAGTAGACGGGATAACACTGAGCTGCTTGAATTTAATCAGGGTGTTTGTGCAGGTGAAGGAGAGCCAACTGCAAATAAAGGCATTCAGCAGGACCTCCAAGGAACTCATCCTACAGCCACATGAATTAATCAGCTGACCATCAGCTCAGTTTTCTGCTGAAGACTTAAATCTGTAAACACAACTCACTGACAAATATTTTCACTAATATTTCTGAAAGCACCTGTAGAGACAGAGCGCCCACCAGGGAAGCAGTTGAGGCATCTGCAAGAAGAGCAGGGCAAAACAACTGGGATCTTGACGCTCAGCGTGTTGACAAAGAGTCTGTTAAATATAAAAACGTCACTTTTAGGCTAAGGAGTTTCTTCAAGTCTAGTAAAAACATTTTGAAAATGCACAGAGTAACAATGGAATGTGGATCATTTACACTGCAGTCAAACCAGCCTCTGGTCACTATGGAAGAATGTGGATTCCTTCATAGATTGGCGGATGGTTGCTGGACGTCTTCTGGTGACACTGCTGCACTGAAAAGCTCCCTCGCTTTGGACACTGCAGGCTAAAATGTTTATTTTTTGTAAAGTGGTTTGTTGTAAAAGTATGTCACTTATAAAATAAACTAGTGGATGTGTTCCCTAAGTATAACACACAGAAGGAAAAGTTTATAGTTTATAACACTTTTTAAAAAAAATAGAATTAAGAAGGATAACTTAAACTTTTCTATATTTTGCTGTTAATTGATGTCTGTAAAGGTTCTCAGTCATGTAGGTCATCGTAGTCTAAGGAGCTTGGAAAGAAAAAAGCATCTGGACTTCTTTAGGTTGCTTGAAGACGTTTCACCTCTCATCCGAGAAGCTTCTTCTGTTCTGGTGAGGTGAAACGTCTTCAAGCAACTTAAAGAAGTCCATGCTTTTTTCTTTCCAAGCTCCTTAAACTGTTAAATTGATATTCTTTACTAATCATTTGTATGGAGTATGATTTTTTTAATTTTATGTTGATTATGTCTTGTACCGTCCCTGATAAGCATCAGAGTATATGTTTTGTTTTATTGGGTCAGTCTGGGCTTTAAATCCCTTTACATCTAAATTTAGCTGCAAAGTCCAGGTAGGGGGTCCACACAACCAGCATCTGTTAACCTGTCCGGTGTGTTCCTTGTATGTTTTTCCACCTCACCTCATTTAATATTTTCAACTGACATCAACCTCAGCGACAGGATTGCTTTTTCTTTATTTCAGTCTGTCACTAAGTCCTGTGTTTTTGTCCTTTAACCTGCAAGTCCTGACACTTTGAGGAGGTCGAAGACGATTAAGTCAAAATAAATAAAGTTAAAGAATAATGTCAAAGTTGATGAAGTAAAAATAGTTAAAGTAGAAACTGAGAAAGAAAAAACACTCCCTGAGAATTGGGGGAAAAAAGTGTTGATTGCGGTTATTAAACTTGTGCAAAGGGCAGGCTAAAAGATGAGGTCAAAACTGGCTGATTCCTGTAAAGGGAGAGGCAGCAAAACCAGACAAACAGCTGCAGGTAGAGGACGAGCAACACCTGAAAGACGAGAAATTCAATGTCATTTTTCAGAAGTGAAAGTAAAAGTGTAGCAGCAGAGCTGCAGTCGAGTCATGTTTGTCTCTTAATGAAGATTCACTGGACTCCATCAGGTTTCTCTCAGCAACAGTGGTGAGTGCAGCTGGTCACATTTACTGTTTCTACACAACCCTTCAGTTCACTCTGTTCACTTCTTGCTTACTGATCACAGTCACATTGGATCCATAGAAATCTGTCTAGATCCACTGTATAAACATCGAGCTGCTGCGTGAAACTGTTTCCCTGTGGCACTGCTCTGGACTGTGGACTCAATCTGTGTGCTTTGGATTTCAGACTAACTTCAAACTTCCTGTTCTTACTACTGTTTATTCATCACTTCCTGCTCTTATTACTAGCTATGTCCCAATTCATAGGCCGCACCTTTTGGAGGACCCTTCTCGGTCTACGTGGGCCAGGTCCTTTGAAGACAAAGAACGGCAGAAGTGAGAGGCTGTGAGATTTGCGTCACCGCTGTCTCGGTGGAGTTTAATAGACTCAGCCGTCTGCTCCTTGCTCGCTGAAATATAACAGGACATTGAAGTAAATTGTTTACCATCTCACACTTCTGTTTAATCAGTTTTCTGAAAACTATAACTTTATTCTCAGCCAAACTGATTTACTTAGGAACAAATAAAACACTGAAAAAAGTCATACAATAACATGAAGTTATCTACTTGACTTGTATATCATGTTTAACCTGAAAAGCGAAAGACTGCGAGAGTCTGAAAACGATGTGCCGGCAGTCCGGTGTTCTCGCCTGCTCTAGTGAGCTGGCTAGCTATCGAGCTGGTGGGTAACAGACGTCTCCAAAAACATTGGAGCACTTTTGCAAATATGTGATGTCTTGATAAACAGAGCAGATATTTGAAGTTTACACAGCTACATTCTCATCTGAAAATATCTTAAAAGTTTATTTTTTGACCCAGAAAGAGTAATAAGAGCAATATTAAAACTAAGTAGCTGCCGGAAACTGGAACTGGCTGGGCTGCACTATGAATTCTGGGATATGGTCGGCCATGAAGGATACACTGACCCATCCTTCAAATCTGGGGAAATGAACGACACATTTGTCAGCCGCATTTGGAGCAGCCTTCAAATTGGGACAGCCTTCGTTGGCTGGCTGTGATGTAATTGGCCTTCAAATGCGGCCTCTGTAGGATGTAGACTATGAATTAGGACATACCTACTGTTTATTCATTACTTCCTGCTCTTAAGTGTTTATTCATCACTTCCTGTTCTTATTTCTGTTCATTAAATGCTTCCTCTTCTTATCATTGTTTATACAACACTTCCTACTCTTATTCATCACTTCTTGCTCTGATTACTGTTTATTCATCTTTTCCTGCTCTCTTGGTCCCAGCTCAGTTGTCAGTTCTTCTCTGAAGCACCAAGGAGCACAAAATTATATTTTTCTTTGTGAGGTATCAAGCAGCAAAGACATAGAGGACACGGGAAAAATGTCTTCAAAATGTTTTTTCTTTATTTTCACCCCCCAAAAAGTTGAAAAAATCAGGGTTCAAAATATAATTAACAGGCCGATAAAAGTAGTCAAATAATATAACTCTACAAAAAGTAACTTCCAGAACCTTAACCAAAGAAAGTAGACATAACTCACAAACTAACCTAATCACAAAGACACAGTAGGGTAGCTTTTATAGTGATTTGGCCAAACCATTTAAACACAATAAGGGGAAACAAAAGCAAACACCAATAGTAACTAAGCACAAGATAACATAACTAAATCTGAAACACCCCTCTTTCGGACAAGCACTATATTGGTCCTGCTGAGCAGGTTTCGAAGTCCTCAACCCTGGTCCAAGCTTTTTGCCCAGAGAGGAGACATGACGTAAATGAATGGACCAGTTTCACCCATGTGTGGCTGATGCAATTACATTCTTGTGCTTTTTTATTATTGGTGAACTGTTCAAATTCATTGGTTCAAATTTGGTTGTTTTGTTTGGACCAGAAAGTACATTACACATGGTTCACGAACCATCAGAAAGCTGATAATATGCCAATCACATCAGGTATTACATGTTGGGGGTGTGACAAATGGAGTCATTTTGGTGATTTACACACTTTTTACTTTCACCTGCAGATTTGGTCATCACTCATCCCTCTGCTTTTTACAGGAATATAAATCCTGTTACAGCAGACCAATAGTTACTCTAACTGCTGACAGACATATGTAAAGGGTACAAACCTGACGCTTTTTTCTTTTTTTTAGTAAATGTTAAAAATAAAATGCATTTCTTTTCTTTCTCCCTCAGAGTGTAGACATGGCTGCTGCCAGCAATCTACGATCTGAAGATCAGTTTCTGTGCTCCATCTGTCTGGATGTGTTCACTGATCCAGTCAGCACACCATGTGGACACAACTTCTGCAAAAACTGCATCACTCAGTACTGGGACACAAATCAGAGGTGTCAGTGCCCCATGTGTAATGAGATTTTCAACACTAGACCTCGTCTGAGGGTCAACACCTTAATCTCTGAGATGGTCGCTCAGTTCAAATCTGAAGCTCAGCAGAAAGCCAGCAGCAGCTCAGAGCAACAAGCTGCCAAACCAGGAGAAGTTCCCTGTGACATCTGCACTGGAACCAGACTGAAGGCCCTGAAGTCCTGCCTGGTGTGTCAGGAGTCCTACTGTCAGACTCACCTGGAGCCTCATCTAACAAAGAAGGGTGTGAAAAGACATCAGCTGATTGAGGCTGTGGAGAACCTGGAAGACAGGATGTGTAAGAAGCACGATAAACCTCTGGAGCTGTTCTGTAAGACTGACCAGATCTGTGTCTGTGCACTCTGCTCTATTTCAGACCACAAGAACCACAAATGTATCCCTCTGAGACAAGAATATGAGGGAAAGAAGGCAGAGTTGGGGAAGACAGAGGCTGAAATTCAGCAGATGGTCCAGAAGAGAAAACTGAAGATTCAGGAGATCAAAGAGTCAGTGAAGATGAGTAAAGGTGCTGCAGATAGACAGAAAGCAGAAGGTGTTCAGGTCTTCACTGCTCTGAAGGAGTCTGTTGAGAAAAGCCTGAAGGAGCTCATAAAAGAGATCGAAGACAAACAGGAAACAACAGAGAAACAGGCTGAAAGTCTTATTAAAGATCTGGAACAGGAAATCTCTGAGCTGATGAAGAGAAGCTCTGAGGTGAAGCAGCTCTCACGCTTTGAAGGCCCCTTCAAATTCATTCAAAGCTTCTTCTCCTTGAAAGCTGCTCCACCCACTAAGGACTTGACAGAGGTCAGCGTCCATCCACCATCATATGAGAGGACTGTGATGAGAGCTGTGGCTCAGCTGGAGGAGACGATCAGGAAACTTATGAAGAAGAAGCTGTTTGAGGCTACAGAACTGAAGAAGGTCCAGCAGTATGCAGTGGATGTGACTCTGGATCCTGAGACAGCAAATCCTGCTCTCATCCTGTCTGATGATGGAAAACAAGTGCACTGTGGTGATGTGAAGTTGAATCTTCCAGACAACCCAGAGAGATTTTCTTACTGTGTTAATGTTTTAGGAAAGCAGAGTTTCTCTTCAGGCAGATTTTACTTTCAAGTTCAGGTTAAAGGAAAGATAAAGTGGGATTTAGGAGTGGCCAGAGAGTCGATCAACAGGAAGGGAAAAATCACAGCGACTCCTCAGAACGGTTTCTGGACCGTAGCATTGAGGAATCAAAATGAATACAAAGCTCTTAGTGACCCTTCAGTTCCCCTCTCCCTTAAATCTGGTCCTGAGAAGGTGGGGGTGTTTGTGGATTATGAGGAAGGCCTGGTCTGCTTTTATGATGTAGATGCTGCAGCTCTTATCTACTGCTTTACTGGCTGCTCCTTCACTCACAAACTCCACCCATTTTTCTGTCCCTGTCTGAGTGATGGTGGTAAAAACTCTGCACCTCTGATCATCTGTCCTGTCAATGAAACTGAGTCAATGACTGAATTTATTTGATGAAGTGATTTATTTTAAAATACTCTTAATTAAATTAATTAAATACTCTAGTCTCCTGTTTTCTATAGAACCTGACTATCTGGGACTCTGATTCACACGTGATTTGAGTCTCATGGAATTTGATGCAAACAGAAGAAAAATTTATTTGAGACTCGAGCTGCCAGGCAGGAGGAAAAGAGAAGGACCTCAGAGGATGTTGATGGATGTAATGAAGGAGGACATGCAGACCGTGTCAGTTTAAAGTCTGACAGTCTGATTGTAACTGGCTTCTGTTGCGCTTCACTTGCTTTCTCTCTAGGACTACCAAGATAATGCTAGGCAATGAAGAAGAAAATGAAATATCCCAATACAATATAGGTAAAACACGCAGTGCCTTGGTTTTCATACGCACATAGCAGAAAAAACATGGTGGTGATGGAGAATGAGAAGGGCAAAACAGGACTCTAGACTAACTTTTTGCCATGGTTGCACTACTACTCAAACTGAGCTTTGATAACAAGTTAATAAAAACTGAGTTTGGTCTACCTAATATTTGTAATTAGACACAATATTAGATTTTATAGCATTAATGGAAATATCAAATTGAAGGAGATGTCCACTTGTTTTGTCAGCTTGCAGAAGTCTGGAAACAGCTTCAGTCCCATCGTGCTTTTATAGGTGGAAAGATTTCAACCAAAGTACAAATAAAGATCTGTGTATGGATTTTAATGTTGTAGACAGATGCCATCTCACATGTGTTGCAGATGTAGGGTCATCACTGGAGGAGAGAAGCTGCTGGGTGGTGTGTAAGACTTCAGGTTATCAAGGTTATGCAGTTTGAGACATGATGAATACTGAAATGAGTGAACACACTCTGGAAACTGAGCTGAAGTAAATGCAGAACAGAAAATAATAATAAACCAATTAGAAACACTAAACAACGTAGAACAGCTCTGTAGAAGACACCTGGGAATTAAACGTGCTGTTTAATGTACTTGCACATCATGACCAGCAGGTGGAAGCAGACTCCTGCTTCTGCCGTCAGAACTCACATTTACAGTTTTTTCGGGCTCATGTTAAAACATTATCACTCATATCATTATCTTTATTTTATTTATTTATTTATTTTTTACTTGCATTTATCCTTTTTGGACTCTAAACCTCTGCATGTGTAAACATGAATATTAAGACTATATTTATAAATTCTGCATTCCTCAGCCGATCGTCTCTCTATCTCTCTCTCTCTGCAGGAATGTTTCTGTGGAAATTTTCCCTGTTTTTGTGTTTGGTCTGAATTTCTTTGCACAGCTTAAGCAGCTTCCACCCTCCGATCACTTTCCCTTCTCCTCCTCCTCCTGCTGCTCCCCACAGAGCAGGGAGGAGGAGAAAGGGAGGAGGAGAAAGGGAGGAGGAGGGCTCAGAGATCTGACGCAGTGAGCGGCTGCTCCCTCACTTCCACTCCACTCCCGCTGCCGGGAAGCGACGCGGTGGCTCGGAAAGCGCTCACAAACGCACACATCCACCCGGACGGAAAGAGGCGGAGGACGGCTAATGGAGACGATGAGGGCAGCGGGGATTATCGGAGGAGAAGCGAGGCCCCGGAGCTTGGGTTTGAAGCCGGAGCTGTGAGCGCTGAGGTCTGCCTTTATTGTGTGCTGAGTGGCGCAGGAGAAAAGGATGCCTCCGCGGCCGCGCACACGCCTCCCGCTCCTCTCGATAAACTCGATCATTTCCCGAATCGAAGCGGATCTTCTGCCCTCTCAGGAGGAGTGTTTGTGGGTGAGGAGCACGCTAATTTCTGAGGGACTCCGTCCACCATGCTGCCCGCTCAGGATCCATGAAAACTCTCAATGAAAACAAGGAGAAGGAGGAGGAGGAGGAGGAGGGGTTCGGCTGCAGCGCCATGGAGGACAAGGAGAACAATCTGAAAACGGCCAGGCTGTGGAGGGATGCCGCCCTACGCTCAAGGAAGCTGCGGAGCAACCTGCGGCAGCTCACCCTCTGCTCCAAAAACAACCAGATCATCCTGCCAGAGGACATAGACGACATTGAGGCGCTCAACCTGGGGAACAACTCCCTGCAGGAGCTGCCAGACGGGCTGGGATCCTCCCTGAACAACCTGCGCGTCTTGGTCCTCCGCAGAAACAAGTTCAGCTCTGTCCCTAGGGTAGTGTTTGAGCTGGGGCGGCTGGTGGAGCTCGACATGAGCCACAACTGCTTGAGGAGCCTTCCTGAGGGCATGGGGCAGCTGAAAGGGCTGAAGAAGTTGTGCATCAGCCACAACAAAATCCAGCACCTGCCCACTCAGATCGGAGGTCTGCAGTCTTTGGAGGAGCTCGACATGAGCTTCAACGACCTGCACGACTTCCCCAGGTCGTTCTCTGGCCTCGCCCGCTTGCGAACTCTGGATGCAGATCACAACAAGCTCAACCAGTTCCCCCCAGAGATCATGGCCCTCGGTGAGCTGGAGGAGCTCGACTGCTCTGGGAACAAGTTTGAGGTGTTACCAGCGGACGTTTGGAAGCTGCAGTCCATCAAAATCCTGTGGCTCAGCAGCCTCCACATGTCCTCTTTACCCCACGCTTTCTGTCACCTGCAGCACTTGGAGAGCCTGATGTTGGACGGGAACCACCTCACAGAGCTGCCCCCCTCCTTCGGCAGCCTGCAAAGACTCAAAATGATCAATCTGTCCTCAAATGACCTTGAAAACTTTCCCCAGGTTATTTTGAGCATAACGGGATTAGAGGAGCTTTACCTGAGCAGGAATAAACTGATTCATATTCCAGAGGAAATCGGCCAGCTGGGGAAGCTGGTGAACCTGTGGCTGGACAATAACAGCATCACATATCTGCCGGACTCCATCGTGGAGCTGGAGAATCTGGAGGAGCTTGTTTTACAGGGTAACCAAATAGCCATTCTTCCTGATAATTTTGGAAATCTTTCCAAAGTGAACATTTGGAAAGTGAAGGATAACCCTCTGATCCAGCCACCGTATGAGGTGTGCATGAAGGGGATCCCGTACATCGCAGTGTATCAGAAGGAGCTTGCGCACTCTCAGTTTGCCGTAAAGCCGCGGCTCAAACTGGTCCTGATGGGGACCCAAAATGCAGGGAAAACCCGGCTGAGGCAGAGCCTGGTGAGCACGCAGCGGGACGCCAGCGGTAACCAGGGAAACAAAGGAATTGAAGTCACCAACTGGGTGGCGGATGCTGATCGTCACCTCACATTCCTCGTGTACGACCTGTCAGGGAAGCAAAACTACGACCTGATCAAACCCTTCTTTCTCTCCCCCGGTGCTCTCTATATTCTCGTCATCAACCTCAAAACATACTCACCCAAGAACTTTTACACCCACGTTGGGTATTTCCTCCACCTGCTCTGTGCCAAAGTGCCCCATGCTGTAGTCTGCTTAGTGGGCACGCATGCAGACCTGTGTGCAGAGGTGGAGGTGGAGGAGAAGACTCTGGATATCCACAGGCAGATTGGCCTGCAGGAGAAGAGTGACATCCAGAGTTTAAGAGGGCTGGCTCTGCAGGTGGACCAGGCTCTGGAGCAGGGCTACAACGTCCGCACCTCCAGCCCTCATGTCCTCTTTTATGGTGTCACTGACAAGAACCTGAGGCGCAAAAAAGCCCAGCTGCAGTACATGCTGAACCACCGGCTACAGATCCTCTCTCCTGTCCTGAGAGTTAGCTGCACAGGTGCTCAGAGGAACATCCCGAGGCTGAGGGAGAAGCTCATGTCCGTTGCAGAACACCGGGAGATCTTTCCCAACCTCCATCGTGTGCTGCCTAAGTCCTGGCAGATGCTAGAGGAGCTGCACTTTAAGCCCAAAGACCTGTGGCTCTCGTGGTGGGACTCAGCCCGCCTGGGCCTGCAGGCAGGGCTCACAGAGGACCGGCTGCAGAGCGCTTTATCCTACCTGCACGAGAGCGGGAAGCTGCTCTATTTTGAAGACAGCCTCACGCTGAAGGAGTATGTTTTTCACAATCTCCCACGGTTCATCGCAATTCTCAATGTGTTCTTCCAGAGGGATGAGTCCACCCTGCTGGACCGGCTCCTCTCTGAGGGGGAGAGGGGGGACAAGGGGAGGGTGAGTCTGGTCATAGAGGATGAGAAGGGAGAGAACCTCAGGGTCACCCATCTGCAGCACCACGTTGAGGGCTTCCTCCAGCATGGACTCTTACCCTCTAATGTCATCCGCTTGCTCCTCAGACCGCTCATCCAGACCCAGCAGGACCTCCACCTCATCATGGAGCTACTGGAGAAGATGGGGATCTGCTATTGCATCAACAAACCCCGCAGCAAGCCTCTTAATGGCGCCACCGTGTGGTACAAGTTCCCCAGCTACGTCAGCAGCGAGGAGATCCATGTGGAGGCTTCAGCCGGCGGAAGCTCTCTGCCTATGTGTAACTTCTTCTCCGTGGAGCAGCTGCACATCCAGTACAGTTTCCCTTTCCTGTTTCCATCTGGACTGTTTGCGCGCTTCAGCGTGCAGATCAACAGCCACGTGGTGCAGCGCTCAGACAGCAAGCACCAGATCTTCGCCTATCGGGGTAAAGTTCCTGTGGTGATCAGCCACCGGCCTGCTAAAGGAAAGCTGCAGGTGGAGACTCTTTCAATCGCTAGCCACGCCTCACTGCCCAACATCTGGACTGCCTGGCAGGCCATCACTCCACTGGTGGAGGAGCTGAACATGCTGCTGCAGGAGTGGCCCGGTCTGCACTACTCTGTACATGTTCTCTGTTCCAAGTGCCTCAAAAGAGGGTCGTCCAACCCACACGCCTTCCCAGGTAGGCCTCATTAATCTCCATTTCAGTCACCAACAGGTCAGAATGGGGCTTTGTCCCCATATACATGCAGATCAGTAACAGACTTAGTTATAGTGGTCATATGATTAAGAAGTACCAGTGAGCCTTTTACTGCTAATGGAAACATGAATGCTGAATGCACAGCGTCAGACAAAACTGCAGGGCAGGGATTGGACCTCCACGTGTTGTTTTCTCAAAATAAAACAGACAGATTGCAAGACAGAGAAAAACTTGGAATTTTCTGTACTGAGAAAGCTCAGTAAAATAGAATAAACTAAAATGACTAATTGTAGTAAAATAACTTTAAAAACGTTCATAGTTTTATTTTAATTTAATTTTAATTAGTTTTTTAAATATTTAAATGATAAATATCTAAATAAATTATAATATTGTTTTTAATGTTATAATAATATAATTATTATAGAATTATATTTTTAATATTGTTTACATTGGTATACTTTTATTCTTTACTTTATATAGATATTTTTTTTTGTCATGTTCTGTCACTTCATTACATATCTCCATTGTGTTTTTTTTATTTCTCACTGAGTGAGAGTACATGTCACCGTTGGTCTTTTAGAAAAACACAAAAGCATATTTTGTTTGTAATAAAAAAAATGAAAAATATAAATGCTAATTAAAGTCAGTTAAAATGAAGTGAAAACATAATGTATTATAATATGTATAATGTGCTTTAATGTTTTATTATTATTATTTCATTTTCTAAATGTAATCCTTTAAAGAAGATCGAGGTGTTTTTCGATGTTTTTCTAGCTTTATTTAAATGCTTTTAGGTAGGAAACTGGTTGAGCTCGTTTCTTTCAGGTTTTCAGGGTGGCTCTGTGAGTCTGAGCTCAGGTTCATGCAGAATGATGGATGTCTGATCTATGATTTCACCTCAGCTGCAGGGACTGCTTTTTATCTCTTTTATGACTTTTGGGGCTGCTTTTATAGGAGTAAAACTGGCTAACAGCAGCACTAATAACCCAGTGGAAGGTGGGGTGACGCCCTGCGAGCCACTGAGTTTGTGCTTCACTGATTGCCTTTTTTAGCACTTTGGGACGTTTATTCCATTATACTGAAGAGGAAGCAGACCTGTCTCCAAACGGGGGCGAAAGGTTTCGAGTTTTCTTTGAGTGTAATGGATTTCAGGGTGTTTCTACTTCCTGTTTGACTTCACTGTAACATGAGCGTGACATTTACCTCCACAGATTTGCTTTAGTGCTTCTGTGGCTCCTGATAATCAGATTCAGTCACGCCCTGAATCTCAACAAGGCTCCATGAAACATGCAGAGGATGCCTCAGAGAGCCGAACAAAGGCCTCTGACATCAGGTTAGACAGAGAGGAGGAGGAGGTGCACAGAGGTGCAGGATGCCCCCCCCCCCCCCCCCCCCCCCCCCGGCGCGGC
>VUQR01023572.1:40311-52511 GCA_015108515.1 Hemichromis elongatus | reverse complement strand
AAGTAATATTAAATAAATTCTAACAACAGCTTATCAAGCATAAACGTGCTGCTGTTGTTTTTTCAGCGCGGCATCCGCTAGTTTCCTCTTTCTGGCGCAAAGTGGGCGATAAACAAACGAGAGACGGACAGAAAAGCCGATCAGCTGATCATTGATCAGTTTCGTGATTGACGCAGCAACAGGAGAGGATTAGACAAGAAGAGGCAGCAGCGTAAAGACAAAGCAAAAAAGCTCCTGCTTTGTGTCCTTTTTTTTAAATTCTATTACGGGACAGATCGCGTTCCTTTTTATCTCAAAAGTTCGACCTCATCGGCTGTAATTTTTCCAGCACAGAGTCGATCATTACAAAAAAAAAAAAAAAAAAAATCGCCCGATGGCCAGTCCAGCACTGGGTGAAGTATCAAGTCTTTTCAAGTAAACCGGTTCAAGTCCAATTCAAGTCCCGAGTCTTTGGTGTACAAGTCCAAGTCTTAGAACATTTTTTCAAGTCAAGTCTGAAGTCATAAAATTAGTGACTCGAGTCCAAGTCATGTGACTCGAGTCCAAGTCATGTGACTCAAGTCCACACCTCTGCTAGTTTGTCTGAAGGCTAAATATTTGGCTAACAGAAAAACCATTTTTATCAGTTGTGATAATTCAGATATTGTATATCACTTTTTGCTAATTTTTTTAGCATCGGATTGCATCCACCAATGTGCTCTTAGATCGTTTTAGCAATAACCTTGATAAGTCAGATAAATGCTTGGGGGGGGGGGGTTATATCGTCTGTGTTTCCTGTATGAGCTGAATGAAAGCACAGGAACACCAAACAATCCAACTGGGTACTGGGACCATCTCAGGAACAGATTGTCCACGGCCTGTAACACTGTGGTGAAAGAAAAGCTAAACCAGCGGACTGACACAAACGTAGACTCACCTGTGAAAGAGGACCGACTTGACCAGTGTGACCACATCTCTGCTGGCGTTATGACCGGCACAAACGCACGCTACATGGATCAGCTAAAGACAAAAAGAAGAAGCAGCTCTGAGATTTAGCATAAGGCAGCCTGTAGCATTAATACTTCCTACTGTGAGTCTTAACGGCTTCCATCACAAGCTGGTGGCAGACGAGGTGTGACTGCAGTTATAGATCCTGAAGCCTTCTGTGCTAATTCATACACATTGTCATCAGTTTTCTCCTAAAACACTGAAGTTATATTTCTCTGTTGAAACGTGTCGCTCCTGTGCAGGACGTTCACCACATCTCTGATGTAAATCTTCATACGGAGCTTCTTGAATATATATGATTTTACAACACTCGCTTTTTAGCAGAAAAGACTTTGAAAAGTTGGAGCTCAAAGGTAGCAAATCACATCAAAGCACAAAAGTGTTCCCCTGTCAACCCACCTCTGCCTCTCTTATTCATTAGTTTGAATGAAGCGCTGCGATGCACTGAGCTTCGAGTTCAGGAAATGATTTATTAGAAAACTCTTGTTTGTGATCAGCCATCGGTGCAGCTGGCTGTTGGCAGCGTTTATCCTCACCTCACACTTCTGGACGGTAGGTGAGCGGGGACACCCCGTGTGGTTGTTCTTCTCCTCTGCCGTGTTGTCGCCATCCTCGGGCCCCGTGTCTGCAGACGCGCCCCACTGCTGGTTGCCATAGTTACCATCCGCTGCCTGGCCAGCCATACCCTGCGATTGGCTGAGCTGCAGGCGGATCTGACGGTTCTCCTCCTCCACCTCGCGAACCCGCGACTCAAGGACGGCTCGCTCTAAGACCTGGGCAGCCGGCGTGTCCGCCAGACAAGGGGCCAGGAGAAGGGAACGACCATCTGAGGAAGGAAACAAGGCACTGTCAGGCTGCCTGCAGGAAAAGCAAAAATGAGGAAAAAACATGGAACCGGCAGCTCTTTGCCTCTGCTTCTCTGTTATGACTCCCTTCTGCACCTCCGTTAACTTTCTTAACTTACTAACACTGTGTTCATTTTAGCTCCCAGAGATGCTCTCCACGGGGGGTGGGGGTGGGGGGGGTGCTTCTAGGATTGCCTGACTGTGCAGTGGTGTATGTGAGCTGACTGGATTCAGTGACCATGGTGCTGGAAGCGGTGGGTAGGCCAGTATCTTCTCTGGTGGAACTCACTGGTTGTGTGGCTTTTTTGAGTCTCTCCACAGTCTTCGTTCTCAGCTCGGTAGATGCACCTGTAGTCAGGTATCTGGTTCAGGGACACCTGCCCCGTCTCCCAGGGTCGTCTCATCATTAACATCATACAGCTCACGACTGTACTGTAGCTTCTCCAGATGGTAGCTGTCTTCTACTAATACTATTTCACCGAGGTGTCACAGTCTGGCTGTATGTAAGTGACTCAAACGCAGACCAGAACGTGAAACGTGACGTGGATTAACAAAACAAGCCGGTTATTAAGGCGGGCAAAAGTAGACACAAACAGAGGGCACGGGTGAAACTAAATAAAAAGCCAAACTTAGATTTTAGGCGCACCACGTCGCCCCATCCCGGCAACAGCATAATCCACGGCAACGTGGTGGAGGTGGTGGAGGAGTACAAACATCTTGGTTCTTGGATTGACAACAAATTGCCGTTTGCCACAAATACAGACTCCATTTTTAAACGTGGCCAGCAGAGAATCGACCTTTTAAGGAAACTGAACTGTTTTAATGTAAATAAAAGGATTCTCTGCCATTTTTATTGCTGTTTTATAGAGAGCCTTTTAACGTTTTCATGTGTTTGCTGGTACAAGGCTTTGTCCGTGAAGGATAAAAACAAACTGCAAAGCCTTGTCAAAATCTGCTCTAAAATGATTGGAGCCAAACAAAGAGACCTACAGTCCCTATGGGAGGAGCAGGCGCTACAGAAGGCTAAACGTGTCCGGGGTCAGCCTCTCCACGCTCTGCACTCGGAGTTTTCGCTCATGCCGTCAGGACGTCGTCTTTATGAACCCTCTCGGAAAGCAAATCGTTTCTCCAGCTCTTTGGTTCCTTCCGCTACCAGACTGCTAAACTCTGAGGGAAGGGTGTCTCAGTAACATGGACCCGGGGGGTGTGCCTGTGTGCCAGGGCTGCTGCTCAGCCTCGGCTTCTGTTTGTAACGTTGGTTGTGACACACATTGATTGACTGTTTGTACAATGTTTGAGGTGTGCTACCAATGAATTGCCCTTTGGGATCAATAAAGTTTTCTGAATGTGAATCTAAACTGGGTGAGCTAAAACAGGAAAAGACCTTAAACATGGTGAACTGACATGACCTGGAGACATGACTTGGATGAGCAGGCGACCCGATGAGGAATGACTGACTGGGGACAAACACACAAATGAACATAACGACATCACAACGGGAGAGTAAAACCAAACACATTTACCTAGGACACAGGAACTCTTCAGAATAAAACAGGAAACATAATAAAACGCAGGCATGACTACATGAACCTGACGACAAAAGACGCGCAGCGTGACGCACAAGAAGGGCAAAGTAGACCTAAACAAAGGGCCTCAACACACAACGGGAAACAATGAACTATAACAGCAACCTAGGCATACATAGAAATGAATTTAGATATCCTACCTTTACATAAACATCAAAATATACTCAGACTCAGAACGCTGAGCTAAATAACCTCCGGATCACGACATGAGGTGTACTAGCTGCTGCTGGGTTTCTACTCATTCATAAACTCCTTCATTGGGTCGACTGCTAGTTAGCAAACATATAAAAAACACACTAGACTGAAACAAAACCTGATCTACTTCATAAAACATACTGTACGTGTATTATAATATGACACATTCTAGAGCAACTACAATTGTCACATAATTGCAGTTGAATAAAAATCCATCATTCTTCTGGGGGTTTGGAGTGTTGAAGAACCAAAATGCTTCCCAAAAAAGTAATTGAGCCAGAGACGTTTCCATCAAGCACCAGATTCATTAGTATAGCTATAGCGAAGCTGCTAATGGGCTGCGTCGTCTTCTGCCCAAACTGCTCGAGACGACAACAGAAAGTGTAAAACCTGAGCGGCCTGGGGAGGTGACATCACAGGCTGCACCGTGGTGCTTCGCTACCTGCATGCTGAGAGTCTGACAACGTTCTCTGGGGGCTCGCACTTCAAAATTGGCTTCTCACACATTGGTTGGCTCCTCTTTCACCACCTCACTGCCTCCCTCGATCGCCCCCCTGACTAGGGTGGGAACATTCCTGCGGTGCTTCAGGGTGGGTGTGTGTGAGCACAGATACATTTGCTGTGGATACATTGTTGTCTCTATTTTTTATATATTCATTACTCATTTTACCAGAAGCTTAAATATAATTTCAGTTTCAATTCAAACGTCTCACCATGTGGAGAATAGAAAAACAACAACAAATCAGTGAGATAAACCCGCAACTCTGCTAGTGGCCAGCGGGTGGTCAATTCCCTGGTTTTGTTTTATCTTTTTAAAGCCAGGTTGTGTAGACGCGTATGGGGAACCAGCCTTTGGCTCTCTTAATCCAACATCTCAGGAACACTTCCCTCATTACTTGAGTCCTTTTTTTGAATTTTTATTATGTTTACTTTGCAAATTGTGGTTGTCATTAGTCATAAATGAGGATAAATGAGGGTGTACTTTGGGTCAGAAAGCACGCCCCCGGGCACACACATGTAAAGGACCTGGCCCACCTACACGGTCGCACAGGCTAAGAAACACAAACACATGCAGATGCGCTTTGTGTCTGTTTGTGGTTTCGATTCACTTTCTGGTCTTTTGTTTCGAGTTTGCGCTCAGCCCTACATTCACTGCCACGCTGACCCAAATACTCACTGGAGCACCAAATGTCTGCTACTGGAAACAGTCCAACAAATGCTGATTTCCTTCTATGTGAGCAGCATGTTGGACGATGTCCAGCCCACTCTCTTCTTCTCTCATCTGGTTTTCTTTTGACTTCGTCTCCCATCTTTTTCTTCCTCAACACTTTCCGTCTGTCTCTATTCCTCTTTCCATCTTTCTCCTTTTTCTGCATGTTAGTCTCGAGGTTCCTTCCTCCTCCTTCCATGTAAACATAATTGCATCTTTCTCCCGGTGTCCTCTCCCTTCTTCATCATTTCCTTCTCCTTAGACTTTTACCTTGTTCATTCCTCTATATTTATCCCTCAATGCTCCTTTGTCATTGTGTTCTCTCGCTTCATTTTCTTTACTCTTTCTTCCATATTGGTGTTCTCTTCTTCCACACCATGCTCCTTTCCCCTCCCCTCCTATCTGTAACACTGTGGAGCCGGCCCACAGCTGAACAGAGGCATGATGGGAATGTTTACACCCATATCTAATGGCTGAGTGACAAGAAGGAATTGGACTCCTTCAAAATCCTCTCTCTGATTATTTCATCATGCGTCCAGAGTCCAAGTACTTGGACAATAACAACTTTTCCTTCTGTGCATCGTTTATCTTCTTTATGGTTTCCATGATTATGTAAGCACTATTTATCCAAAAAGAAGGCGTCGACCACAAAACCAAGTCGTTCAACTAATTCTATCATCTATCATCAGTGCCAGTGAAAACAGAGGGTCGTACTTTGCTTTCTGCACAATCCATGATTGAGAAGCAGCGTTTTGATAAGTGCGTGGAGCTATTTCTCAGCCAACCATCTCAAAGGGCTTCATATTCATGATCCTACTGTGTTACAGAGACAACCTGAACGGTTCTCACTGGGAATCAGCAGGGACTTGGTGACAGCGGAGAAGAAGAACTTCTTTTTACTTGGAATCCTGGTCTCAGAGAGGATCAGCCGTTTCCTGTGACTGGGTGAGGAAGGCCGTGTCGTCACCGTGCGCCACAGAGAATACTGCAGATAATGTGACAGAGGAAACCCGAGCGGACAGGACAGACGGAGGAACCAGAATCCGATTCGCAGTCAGTCAGCAGAAAGAAAAAAGGAAACACTGGTTATTTCTGTGGCAATGTGCTCCGGGAGCCCACTCCATCACTCTGAACACTCACAGCTAAAGTGGATCCACTGAACAGAGGCGACTCATCAGTCATCCATGTTGGAGCGCTCACCTCGCCAAGGAGGAATCCTATTTCCCCGCTCTGCGTGTCCTCCGAGAATCACTGCCACCCTCAAACATACACCGAGTATTGAAATGCATCACCAGCATGCGCGCGTGTGTGTGTGTGTGTGTGTGTCAGAGAGAGAAAGAGGGACATTAAAGACAAACACACGCAGCCATAAGTCATAATATATCCAACAACAAAACACTGGAGTGAAATCCAGGCTTTAAATTGAGCAGTGAAAAAGGAAACAGGCGGAACGCTGCATCCACGCTGAAACAGTTTCACGCGTCACTCTTGGCCCTAATGAGAGCGCGGGACACGTTTAAGGGAAGCATAGCTCGGGCCTCGCCGCTTTCTCGCTTCCAGCATGGTACGAATGTGCCTGGATGCCATGTCACGGACGCAGCGTGATTACACTTGGGTTTTAAACCTGGGAAGCTGCAGTTTGACTGCAAAGAGAGTTTTCAACCATTTTGGAAGAAAACACACAAAGTGATATATATTGTTTGAAAATAGCCCAACGCTAACCTAAAGTCACCATAACTGAATGACAAAGATGCCGCGTCAACACTTTAGGTGTCTTAAAAGAGACAGAAAAAAAACAACCAACACATACAGCAGCCGTCAAATAATGACGGACGACCCACTGCTGTGTGGGCTCACGTGGAGCTCAGGCTGTCAGACATCCACTGGCCGGCAGTGTGAAGACCAATCAGGGTTTGAGGTGTTTGGATCAAAACCCAAATAATAAAAACCCTGAGCCAGTACTCTACACGTGTGATCGACACCGGGAGCTCCTGTTCTGTTTTGCATCACCGTGCACGGAGATGCTGCTCGACTCTCCAGAAGTCTTTAGAGCCGAGCAGTTCGAACACTGACACCTGCAGAGCTCACCAACCATCCCCAATGAAGTCTCTCCAACCGCTTCACACAGGAGTGTTTGTCAGGTTCACAGGATAAACTCACTCATCGTGTTAAACGAGTCATTTCTAACCTTATCAGTGTCTTTACCGTAGTTATGTTCTTTTAACTTTTAAGCCGTGTGGGGGTCTAAGGATCTAGATAATATTTCAATATATAAAACTATTCAGTGCTTTGGCGTTGCTGGATATAAATTGTTAAAAGGAGAATTATTAGATATGCATCCTCAGCTTTAATGAGATTAAAGCCGAGGCTGCTCGCCTGTATCAACAAAGTCTTTGGCAAAAAAACGCCCCAAAAAACTGGATACGATGTTTCCCAAATCTGTTTGTTACAGAAAAAAGACCATTCATGTGGATCCCATTAAGAAGTTTATACAAATGCTTTTTGGTTTGATTCAAATTAGTTTCCACAATAAAAAAGCAAAGCAGATCCTAACTGGAGCTGCGCGGCCAGAGACGCTCTACCTCTAACACGTGACTTCCTGCATTCGTGTGTGTCGTATGAAAGCACTGACGCTGTCGCCGGCTCTCGTGATCCGTGCCAAAGCGACCGGCTCGCGTCTCTCTGGGATGTCAGAATGAAAAAGCAATCTAAACAGAAAACCTCCTCCATGTGTTTAAAAATGTAACTTCACAGTCAGGCTGAAGGGAACTGAGCCGAGCTGCAAAATGTGTCGCTGGTGGGGTTCTTCTTCTGACCCAGACCGCGAGCCAGCGTCTATGAAACCTACACTGTGTGGATCCTCGGCTTGCACTGAGCAATGATAAATGCTTGGTAGAACTCATGCAGGGTGATTTTGTTTTTCCTATTTAAATAAGCGCACACACCTCAAATCTCTTCATACTCACTTTCAAGGTTTCCAGCCAGAAGGTAGAGCCAGGTGAGCAGGACGATGGCTGTGAGGGACGCCGCCAGCAGCTTTAGGCGCCCGCGGCAAAGCAGGTTCATGATGGGACGGCGGCACCGAGGGCTCCGAGGGTCAGGGGTCGGGAAGAGGACGAGGGAAGGGGCGGGGCGGGGGATCAGGTGGGGCTCAGTCCCTCGGCAGGTCCCTGCAGCATCCTTTCATCTGAGTAGAGAAGAACACGGAGTCAAAGCAGGACACGTAGACCGAGCTGTCCACGCTCAAACTGATACTTAGGAAAAAATCTCCATTTGACCCACAAACGCTGAGTTAACAAGATTTATATGTGGAAAAACTGACACGTCTCCAGTTTTCCGAGACTCGTTTTGTTTTAAGGATTTCTAAAAACCAAGTACCATTTTTCTTCATTCCAGCGCCCCATCTGATTGGCTCTCATCCCAAAGTGGCCTGCAGATTTCTTCTAATGGCTGATACTATCTGAGTTAGAACGCTTACGGTTCCAAAAAGTCTGGACACAATCTGTATCAGATACTGTAGCGAAGCCCCCAAAACCACAGAAGAAGACACAATCCCACGGCCCGAAAGTACCCGACGACAGCCAGACCTCCTCCGAGAACGCTCAGAGATGCCAACAGCCACAGAGCCCACGACACACACTCACAGCCTGTTACACTCAGACTTGGTCTTCTGATTTGTTGCTTGTGCTCTCTGTTCTAGAGAAAAACACTTTTACAAAACCAAGAGACACGTTTGGAAATCTGGCTCTTCATCACACAAACGTCTACAAATACGACGCAGATAAATGCAAATTTCAATTCCTCGAGCCAAGGTCAAGAGTGCTGCTGCACGCGCGCGCACACACACACGCACGCACACGCACGCACACACAATCAAAATACAAGAAAAAGACTTTTGTGGTTGTAAGTTGTAGTTAAAGAACAAGGACCGCAGGCTGCCATGTTTGACCCTCCTGTCGCTGGCACACAAGCTTCACACACAGTGACCACCTCCTATGATCAGTTTGAATTCACTTTAATTGTCACTAAATCAATATATTTATCTAAATATGTAACCGAGTTCCTGTTATGACTGCGGTACCTTCGCGGCCCACACTTTGCTGGACCTTCAGGGACGAATGAAGGCGTCTGATTAGAATGCAAAACAAAACGAGTTTCTCACAGAAAATGAAAGAAACGAGGTCATTCGTCCCAGCCGGGCGCGGATGTATCCGTCTAGGGGTTTGTTTCAGTGCTGAAACATGGAAATGCAAATGCTCGGCCAAAATCTTTGACTTCACCTCAAATGTAACACGTAGAGTCCTAGTTAGACTTTAAATCGATTGCTGGTGAGCTGGTGGAAGGGGTAATGCCCTACTGGGGTTCATCACGACATCACGTTGCTGTTCTTGGCTGACACGCTCAAGCCTGTCTGCCTCATCGTTGGACAGTCTGTTCATCCGAGCGGCTCTTCAGGAGACTTTGTGAGCTACTGTAGCCTTTCAGCTGCAGCACGTCTGATCGCTCTCTGACCTCTCGTCACCGGGACACTTCTTTCTGCCACACGCTGAACATTTTCACATCGTTCTCTGTAAAGACCGGAGCCCCACGTGGTGAAAGTTCAGCACGTCAGCAACAGAAATACTCAAACCAAGAAGCAAAGTTCACGTTTGGATGTGAACATGAGCTGAGGCTCCTGACCTGCATCTGCAGGACTTCATGGATTAGATGCCTGTAATTACAGAGCCAGCGTTTTAAAAGGAGGAAGTCCCATAACGAGGTCCAGTTTAGCGCTCCCTGTTTGTCAGGGAGACTCTGCCTGTGCTGGCCTCCCTCTCTGTGTGAGCCTGATTAGAGCGGGAGGTCTGTCTTTGTTTAACAGCGGGATTCATTAATCCCTCTTTAATTAGACACAAGCCTGGAGAGACGAGACGACCGCCAACGGGAAACGGCGAGGACGCTCACAGCAGAAAGGAGGACACTTTGCACCAAAACCATAAAGAGTTAACAAGTTTCACTGGTTTTGCGCCGAGTCTGCAGCTGAGGTGGAAGAAAAATCTTCAAGAATGTTTCTGCCTTTAATGCCGAGGAGCTAAATGTACATTTAGAAAGCATTACTGAAGTCCTTAAACGTCCCGCTGACGTCGTTCCTCGGCCTGGTTAAACACAGGCCTCGTGTGGCCATTAAACTGTCAGTCGTTTGTAGTCCACCATTTTCAGCCTCTGGAAAACGGGACTACATATAAAAACGGCTATAATCCCTAAACAGGTAATGCAGTGCTTTTATTAAAGCCCTCCACCTAAAGCTGAACGTCTGCACTTCAGCCACGTGTTGGTTGTGTGATTTAAACTCCGCTGTGCTGGTGGAGTACCAGGGCAACAAACCAGCACGGTCCGGACGCTGATTTCTGATCATGTCTCCTCGTTACAGGTCACACAGAGCAGATTCACACATGGGCTTATACTCCATTTTAAAATCGTGGAATTTTCATCTGCGTGTTCTCATTTTGCATCATTCACAGTTCAAAATAATCTTTATGCTTCTTATTCTGTGCTTTGTTCGCTCTGCCTGAAACAAGCCCTTATTTAAGGAGGCGAGATGTGTAACATCTCTGGTGCCACTGCTGAGTGGTGCGAGCTGGTCAATGTGGGAGTGATGGCCGTTTTACATTTCTCATGACTGCATTCTCACGTATCGGTCCTTTATGTTGTTTGTGGGTGGTATGTGTTTAATCCGAACCCTGAAGGGTGTCTCTGTTTATGTGTCAGTCTGCAGGTAAGTTTCCTCGAACACGCACGTCATCGAGCGCAGCCTCCACCACGTCTGCTCTTTTACCTTTATGTTGTTACTTTCTCTGCAAAACATTTAGCGAAATATATTTTGCAGGAAGTATTTTGCTCCCCTTTTCATTCATTTGCAAAGTTTTAATTAGCTGAACAGTAAAACCTCTGGAACTACACTAAGTACTGCTGACACACAGTTCAGTCGTACTTCTCTGACTAAGTATTTGATTAGTAGTTGATTACTCAGTATTTTCTTCATCCAAACATGCAAGTGTGAAAAATCAGCTGCATACATGTTATTTTTCATAACGTTATCAGGGAAAAGCATTCCTACGTAGACGATGTGACACAAAGCTCCACATAGACGTAATGTTTTTGTTGTCTTTTCAAAACCTAACATGTGTCTAACATCAGGAGTTAGCTTTTGTTCTTCTTCCTGCCCTTTTTGGGTCTAAGAAGGTAATCGCATACCAACAACAGGGGCGCCACCAAGGTGGGGGCCAAAGGGGGCAATGCCCCCACAACTTAAAAATGTTGAAGGGTCCCCTTAATTTTTTTCAGCAGTATATAGAACTGGCACCTGTAATAGCAGCCCAATAGGACACAATTGCAACTTAATTGTTTTAAAATTAAAAACAAACAAAAGCAAGTGTGGGGTCAACGAGGCTGTCGGAGCAATAACTCGAGTCTTCCTCTGAATGCTAGCAGGATTTCATCCCTAACAGAATTGTCTCTCCCTGTTAATAGTCTACTCCACCCACATTACCGTCGCCTGTTCCTAATCAACTAATCACTCACGCCAGTGTTTTTACCCTCTTCTCATGTTTGCGTCCCTGAACACGATATCTTAGCCGTGTGGACTTGTTCTGTGTGTGATTAATGTCCACGCGCAATAAATACTTTTCATTTCTAAAGGCAACATAGTCTACATGTGGAGGCTGGAGTTTGACTCAAATGCTACAGGATATTAACAAATTGCTTTAGCGGCAAATCGAGTGTTTACTAATGGAGCTGGGCTCTGTCAGGTGTCTGAGCTGAATTCAAATGTTTATCGTTTTTACCGCACGTGATTCTCTGGCCTTAAGCCCAGAAGGAGAAACGCTGAGAAAACCCCCAAAACCAACTCTGCTATTTGTGGGCGCAGCCCCACGTGATGCATTATTAAAACCACAACAATTATCTGCTCTAAAAGTGAATCACACCGCGCGCTGAAAGGCTCTCCAACACTCTGCCAGACATTTCAACTTTCCAACTACATACAGATGATTTATGAGTTAATTAGTGAGGCTGATGTATGCGCTCGATGTCGTTAAGAGCAATGAAAGGTGCTGAGACAGGAAGAACGGAGGAGGAGGAGAGCTGAGATGGAGAGCAGGGAGAGTAAAGATTTAGAAGAGGAGAGAGGAAAGAGACAGAAATGGAAATGAGACGAGAGGAGAAGTGTGGCGGGGGCAAAAGAACCAGAACAAGAGAAGTGGAGGAAAGGAAGCAAAAGAACAGGGAAAGAGATAAAGAGGGAACAAGTTTAAAAGATAAGAAAAGGGAGAGGAAAGAAAGAAGAGACAGGTAAAGAGAAACGAATGAGATATGTGGAAGAAAGACGGGGGGGGGGGG
>VUQR01023572.1:20365-40291 GCA_015108515.1 Hemichromis elongatus | reverse complement strand
GGGGGGAGGGGGGGGGGGGGGCGAGTCTGGGAAATAAATGGGAATAAACGAAAGGAAAAAGACAAAAAGAAGTAAAGGAAAAAAAAATATGAGTGGATATGAAGACGAGGACAACAGAAAGATGAGGAAAGGAACTCGGAATGAGATAAACGATGAAAAAGAAATGAAAAGAAAGGAAGCCATGGTGCACAGAGTAAAGCAAGATACCAGATTAAGAGAAAAGCAAAAGCCAACAGGGTGGAGCTGAGCTATAGGTGGTGGCAGTGTGTCGGCCTTTTCACCGCTAACACCCACAAACTCAGAGAGCAAATAAAAGTGAGGGGCGGGGCCACTAAAGAGGTGTTTAATAGGCGGCTTTTGATGATTCTGCAGGAGCTGCACAAAACGTTTTCTCTGCTCTAATTGTAGCAGTAAAAACGCTGCGAGCGGGGAGCACCGGAGGACTGCGGCAGTCTGCAGCCTCCTCTGTCATCGAAGCAGCTGAGAACAGCACTGAAGGGACAGCGCAGGCTGTGTGGGTGGCACCGGGGTGGAGGCACAACAACCAATAACTCAGTCTAATGGCTGTAAATTAAAGGATAACTCAGCAACCACAGAGAAGCAACAATTTCTAAACATTTCTCTGCTATCGTCCCCAAAGCAGCAATTCACTTTCATTCACCCGCAAATTTAATCCAAGCCCAGGGTTTTGGAAAACCGGTGGGACTATTTACACCTAAAAGGACTGATTCAAGGGGGGGAACCATCATCAACATCAACCAGATGGGGAAATTCATCCTCTGAAAAACACCACAAAGTGTTCCTGCCATTCCATGTCATGTCTCAACGTTTCAAAAGCTCATTTAACAGGTTCAGACTTGATTTTGAGGGTAGGTGTTTAGCATCATGGTTTGGGTCTTGTATGTATGTATGGATGCATGGATGGATCTATGGATGGCTGGATGCATGGATGTATGGCTGCATGGATGTATGTATGGATGCATGGATGGATGTATGCATGTATAGATGCATGGATGCATGTATAGATGCATGGATGTATGTATGTATGCATGTATAGATGCATGGATGGATGTATGGATGTATGTATGTATGTATGTCTGTATGCATGTATAGATGCATGGATGGATGCATGGATGTATGTATGCATATATAGATGCATGCATGGATGGCTGGATGGGTGGATCATCAGCTGATGTGTTAAACGTTACAAAAGGTTGAAATAAAAAGTTCAAATGAGCGTATTGGATCGTTTGCTTGTTTGACTCTTGGTCTGTTCCTACGGGCAGTCCCTCCTTCTATTCAAACCTGTCACTCATCACACACAACGTATGATAATGCAATTAGGACCTCAAAGCCATTCTTTAGTCCAGTGGGTGTGTCCTCGTTCTGGGTGAGGAGCTCTTTTAGCTCTAAGCTAATCACAAAGAGGATAGTCCTGATTAAGGGAATAATCAGCGGACGCTTCTGCATAGGAGGAGAGAGATAAGAGCGGAGACCAATAATCAACTCCACTCACATCCTCCATTCAGCTCTCTGACCCACGTGCAGTGACAAGAGCTCAAGAGTGCCCAAGGCTCCCCTCACATGACTACTTGATGCCTGTCAATAACTCTGGCAAAAGAGCCACTGCTTTACATTATGCTAACACTAAAAGCTGATCCACTTTTACCCATAAACAGGTGATGAGGGAAAACAAAGAAATACTATCTGTAAACCGAGAGCAGCAATCACCACACACTGTGTTATTATATATACAGTAACCCAATTATCCCTCCCAGCTTCTGATCATTGAAAGTGTTGATTTCATAGCCTGCAGGAGGGCCCCATATTAGTTTTTCCTTTTCATTTAACAGTGTTTTTGTTTTTTGTTTTTTTGCTGGCTTCAGCAAGCTTAGCTCACAGCTCTGACTTTATGTATTTATCACAAATATTGATTAAAAAATCGAATAAACTCATTAAAACGACACATCACAAGTTCCCGCTTCCCATCAGGCTGAAGCTGATCTTCATTCTTCTTCATGTGTTAGCATCTTTCTGACTGCTCTAACTGGACAAATGATTTTTACCATTTAACGTTTTAAATCAACATTTGTTTCAGGAAAAGAAATCTGCTTCCAAATATCTATCAAATCGCTGAATAGTACATTTGAGGCTTTTTGTAGCTCTCTCTGCAATAATACAATAGTACACTGAGAAAAACCCAACAATCACATGACCCCGTATGAGCAAGCACTTTGGCGACAGTGGGAAGGAAAAACTCCCTTTGAACAGGAAGAAACCTCCGGCAGAACCAGGCTCAGGGAGGGGCGGGGCCATCTGCTGCGACCGGTTGGGGTGAGAGAAGGAGGACATGATTAAAGGACTTACTGCTACGGCCCAGGGTAGCAGATTTTGAGGAAACGTGACCTCTAATGTTAAGCTGGACGTCACTGAGATTCACCGATCCACCAATGCTGTCAAGATCCTAGGATACTTCAATTCCATTTTTATTGTACCGAATCACACAAAGGTTGCCTTGAAGCAGTGCTTCTCAGACTTTTGACATCATTCTCCACACGGCATGAAGAAATATGTTCACGCCCCATCTCAGCAAAACAATGACAGAAAAGCCAAGCGGCAACTTTATTTAGATAAGAAACTCATTCACAATGAATCCTTCAGTCACTTTTGTTTTAAGCAGACTGCTTCGTTAGTCAGCACCACTGCTTCAAAGAGTTAAACAGAATGTAAACAGACAAGGAAAAATAAAGTTCAGTCAATTCAGAAACTTCTTACCAGAGATGAAAAATATATATCTTAGTGAGCGTTTGATACTATTCACTCTTGGTGGCTGCAGTGAGCCTGTTTTTGACTGCAGAGCTGCGGCGGGGCACGGTCTGCGGTGCGGATGCGGGGGGATGTGGACGCACCTGAGCGGCATCCCCAGTCACCCCTCGCCTGGCGTGCCAAAGTAGGTTTCCCCTACAGATTTGTTTCCCTTGCGTCGGAGTGCAGATCCAGTTGACTCCGCCCCCTTTAAAACCACCTTGACGTGGAAGTAATGAACCAATTTAGTGAAAATGTAAAAAATGAGTGTTGCTACATTACCTTACAGTTTGTGAGTTACAACAGAAACGGTACATTTATTGTTGTCACGCGTTATCGGGCGGGATTATTTCTATAAACCGAGGACATTTTGACTGATAATTATTTGTATTCTTCTGTAAACGTATAGAGCTGAAACCTTCAGGAGTAGTTACAAATCAAGAATGTGGGATAGTGTTTGTCCATGACTTGGACAGCCCGGTATCCCATAGGGGACACTCGATCTGTCGGGGGTGCCCACCTCGGCCCGACACCGGACCACACGTCTGCACTTTTTAGAACACTTCTTTAATGATGCCGTCGACTTACGCGCGCAGCTGAGGCTTTTCAGCGGATGCGCGGTCATTAACGTAACTGCTGCAAATTTCTTTGATCCGTTATAAAAGCGATTGTGATGTTAAACGTTAGCGTGACTTTTCTGCCAGGTAACTTGCAGCCCACCTGTCACAACTCTGGCCACACACTTTGAGAACCACTACCATGAAGTGCTTTATATTGTAAAGACCCTAAAATAATGCAGAGAAAAGAGAGGAAATCTCAGATGGCAACAGTGGGAAAGAAAAAGTCCCTTCTAACAAAAATAAACTTTTGGCAGAACCAAGCTCGGGGAGGGCGGAGCGATGAGGGGGGAAGACACGACTAAAGAGCCGGAGATTAATAATAAGTCATGACTAAATGCACAGTTGTGTATAAACAGATAGGAAGCGAAGAAAAAGAACTTCTTTCTTAAATTATAGATCAGGAAAACTTGACCTTGTGTTCACTTTGGCAGCCAGCAGCTGGAAAGTGTGATATTTGTATATCTGAGACATTTAGCAGGAGTGGCTTTGAGTGTATAAAAAGCAGAGTGTGAGGCAGTTGCCATACTTTATGTGATAGCATACCAAAACATCAATATAGTGACACACGGGAAAAGACACGGCAACCGACAAGGCACCGAGGTAGTTCAACAACACGGTTTCTAGATGAGGACAGCTTTTGTTTCATGTGACTTTTACATGCACACAAAGCTAAATAAAGGTTTTCCCTGATGGGGAAGTGAAATAATATGTCCTATTTAAAGCTGGATCAGAATTGGACAGGCATTCTGGGACATGCTGTCTTTCTTGGCTATGGTCAGCATTCACTAAATCAGACAGCAACAATAGAGCGAAATCTAAAACCACCTCCCTAATGACGAAGATGTTTGTCCAATATCATCAATCTGCTGCTCAGGTTTGGTCACCAGCATCATTTTTCACAATTTCTGTATAGAGGCGGAGTCAAAAGTCAGCGTGACGAAAGAAAAAGACGACGTCCTCCATCCTTTTCCCTCTGGCGTCGACGTTCATCACGTTTCAGAGTCTTCCCCCTCTGCTCCATGACTTGAACACAAAGCTTTGGACACGTCCCCTCTTTTCCCTGCAGCTTCTCTTGAGAGACAAACCTTTTTCTTTACCAACAGAGACTTTTCCTCTGTGAAACACGCCGTCTCTATTATTCAGCTCAGTACGAGAGGAGACACGCTAGGACCAAATAAAACTCAAATTAAAAAAATATGAACGAGCCCTGTCGGATTCAATAGCTGCTCAAAAATTCTCGTAAAATGTTAAGATGGACACAGCCTCGATATCTTAAAACCCATAAATATCAAAGCAGCTGTACAGTGACCGCTGCCTCTGAGGTAGGCGCTGGGCAATATTTTGAAAGTTTTCAACAACTTGGTGCAGAAGTGCGTTGGCAGCAGTTATGTTAAGCCGACAAGGTCACGGACTCAAATGAAAAGGATCACGTTTAAGGTGACTTTGCAGCCTTTAGTTAAACAGATTAAAATAACACATTAAATAGTTAGTTTCACCGTTCAGGGTGTTCTGCCTAACAACAAGCACCATGAAGCTACCACGGACAGCTGGTTGGACATAAAATGCTGATGGTTTGTTTCTACCATAACATCAAGCACAATGCCACGTCCCCATGGTTACATCATCTAAAAACATTCATTCTACTAACCGTGTGCTGATACATTTGCTAGCTATGACGGTATACGTCATTATCTTTTCTCTCTGCTCCATTTCAACAAAAACCAGGAAGGAGGCTCCGCCCACTGCAATTAGCCAGTGTTTGCAGCAACAGGCCGAGTGGACAAAGGACAGACAATGTTCATAAAGTTTCAATATCAATGCCAATATACCAATTATCAACATAGCAGTTATAATAATTGTATTATTTAGTATTTGTTCACTGTCAAAATAAACTTCAGTGAACAGAAGCCCTTTCTTCTTTTGTCGCTGTTGGTTCTGAAGAAAGATCTCGACAACTACTGGATGTAGTGACAAGCTGAAGCTATGAAAGGTTGGTGCTTCCACGGAGCCCGAAGATCGAGTGAAGAAACCCCTGAGCTGTTATCCTCGTGCTGCTTTCCCTCCAGCGTTCCCATCAGCCTCGGTACTATTTTCTGTTTCATGCCATTTAACAAATTAGCATAGCAAATTTAATGTCAGTTCAGAGCGCACACTTTGTCCTTTCTCAACATTTCTTCTCCTCACTTTATTATAATTAATTATTTATAGAGATGCGTAATCATTCCTGAGTAGGGTACCGCTCCTTCCCCATCGATTTCTCTTTGATTCCATTAGGTCAGGATTGAACCTGCTGTGCTGTCAGCGCGCTGGCCTGCTCGGTCAGGTCAAGAGCGTTTCTTTGTGATTCGTCAGAGTAAGCTGGGGTGGGATTAGTGGGTTTGTGACCAGGAACGACCTTTTTCATTTCATTTCCCCGTGCTCCCACAGACGAGAGCTGGAGCTGACAATGATACATTGTCCTCTGTCTCTGCGTCTTTGTCTCGCTGCTTCACAGACGAGCTGAGCCACGATTTTCATTTTACACTTTAAAAAAAGGATTAGAACATTTAGTAGGCTATAAGCATTCTTTTTAAAATACAACTATGTGTCCTAATTATTACTAATACGAAGAGCTGTCCTCTCATTGGTAAGTACAGTACAGTTAAATGAACAGATGTTATATACTGCTGTGTTCTTAAATTGTCCATGTAGCACTGAACACTATGGTACATGCTAAGTAACATTAATGTTCCTTTGTAACATCCTGATTTTTAAATTACAGATGAATAAATAAATTAGCAAAGAGTCAAAAAGTCCAATTTTATTTAGAGTGACTGAAGTGGCAACACGTCAGGCCTCACTGTTCAACTCATCGTCTTTCTGTTTTGTTTGCATTATTGAGCTTTTATATTCCTGTGAGATTTCACACCCAGTGACATCTGAAGTTTCTATGGAGTTTAAACTACTACGGTGCCATTATTCTATAGCCATTAAACTCTGCAACCCACACTTACTGCATAATGAAAATAAATGCATTTCCAATTTAAATACTCAAGTAAATACAACCAACTTGCATAGTGCTTGAATAAATATACTTACCGAGAGACATTTGAACTGTGTAAGCAAATGCACCACATGCTAAGCAAACAGTTTGGAACAAACTGAAACTTGAAGATGTAACATACCTTAAACCAGGTGTCCTGTATGCAAATATGGCCTCATTGTTCCTGAGTTTAGGATCTGGGCCTGACATAGACTGGAAACTCCACAGACGTGGGGTCAAAGCTGCCCCTGACCCTAAGCTAGGCTACTCATTGTCACCATGGTGGACATAAAGCTGAATAACTTAATAACTCATTTTAATAACAATTCACACACAAATGTTTGAGAAGGTGCACAGTTAACCCTACATAGAGGAAAAGCGGTGTTTTCAATAGTCACAGCAGGATGAGAGAGGGTGAAGTGTTATCCTGTCCTTAGAAACGTGGGCACCCTTTTAAGAAATAAATGTCACTGCAGAGTTTGTGAACGTCACTTTTCAGCGTTGCACACTCGCCAAACTGTGTTACATTCAGCTTCGTTGTACTGCAGGGCAGAAATGTAAGTGACACACGTGAACACCTCGGACACAGTAAATGAGAAACATCCACATGGATGGGTGAAACCTACAGAGGCGAGCTCTAACGGCATGTCTGATGTATGAGAGCCTCCACCAGCTACAGTATACAGGCAGGTGTAAATGCCTCATAATAACATCCCAGAGACCAACGACTACATGTCTGTTATAAGAGAGAGAAAACACAAAGGCAGAAACCTGCTGAAAGACGAGGAGAGCAAACACACTGCATGTTGCTTATTTCACTCCTGTAACTTCTCACTTTCCTTTATGTCCCGTTTCTTTAAATAAATAAAAGAACAGAACAGACGGACGATGCAGAAACAAGTCGGTATCGAAGCCTTCAAAACACACGCAGAAAGAGCAGGAGCGACCTTTACCCTGCCGTCGTACCTGGTGCTTCCTCTCCTACACTCAGGTTACAAATCCAAGTTCAGCTCCTGGCAGTGAATCAAGGCCTCCTCACTCCCTCCTCCTAATCCTCCTCTTCAAAGCTCCAACAATAAAGTGCGGAGTTCTTTTCTCTCTCCACAGACTTTTGTCCCAGTTCTTCACCCTCTGTCACTGCTTCATGCCCTCCTTTCCTTCACTCTGCCTGCTCTCCTCCCACTGCTCCTCCTCCTCTTCCTGCACAAACACGCTATAAATCGCCTCCACCTCCAAGGCAGTGGCTCTGATTTCAGCCCCCACCTCTCCCTGCTGTCCTCCTCTGGCTTTTGCACGAAAAGAGTTCAGCTCCTTCAGAGAGAGAGAGAGAGAGAGAAAGGTAGAAAGAGGAGAAATGACAGAGGGAGAGAAGCGGTGTCGCCTTACTTACTGTCAAGAATACGAGAGAGAAGCTTTGTGGGACCAAGAAAAAAAAAAACTCTGGAATGTAAAAGACGTGAGAATCAGGTTTGTGTTTTTTACATGTGGGCTTTGTGCATGGGCTGGATACACCTGCCACTGCTCAGCAACATGTGACTGCTGTTCCAGTCCAAAGGTTTACGGCTTCACAGGTTTACTACATCACTGTAGTACTGTTGGTAGAGAAATTCATCTTGTTCTTTTGGTAGACCTTTTTTCTTTCTTTGAGCCAATTGCCAAAACCTCAGAGGAGATTGTGCTAAAGCCAAAAATAAAATAGCCTACTACAGTATATGATGGCTTTGGATTAGATAAAGAAAGTCTATGTGTTGTTATAAAGCACGAGAAAGTAGCGTGTTAAATGACAAGAACAAGTGCCGATGCCTGGGCCAAAGTATACAGGGTGCTCCTAGCAATCAGTCCAATCCACGACTGCTCCAACTCACTATTTCCAGGAAGTGAAGGAAGTGCTGATAACCATCACACCAGACCTCCAGCGATCACTATAAAGGTAAATATCACATGGTACCCTGACTGGAAGCCTGGGAGGAGCGTGACGCTAACGGTCGTGTATACAAGCTTAGGCCAACACGGCCTGTTGTTCACTGAGGAAAATGAGTTTGTATTTTATTCTCACACAATTCTGTGATACTGCCCGACATTCAACACTAGGTTCAGACCTTTAACTAGTTTAATGTATCACCCACGCAGGAAACGTGCCTTTTCTTTCATTTATTCCAGCTGTGACTTGCATAATCCAGCCACAGATTCCCTTAAAGAAATATACTTCAAGTACCTGCAATCAGCACACCGCTCTCTGCTTTTAGTTTTATCGTTTGCCGAATGTTGTTTGGCTCAGAGTGAATTCATCCTGGATCATCTTTTGTTTTTCGGTGCCTGTAGGCATGAAGGTAAGCACCATAATAACAAAAGCACCGTGAGGGAGGGAGTGCTCTATAATTAGAGTGAACACAGACGTGCGGCGTTGGGGAGGAGTGTGCCAGGAACCAGTCTGAGCACGCTGCATACCTGAGCTAACGAAGCTCTGCTGATAGACGCTTCAGGACGCAGATGGGCGGGGAGGCCGGGAACCGACTACGGCTCTCATCTCTCCTCCGGAAACAGCTCACCGACACAAGTCACCGCCGGGGGGGAGTGCACATGAACGCCTGGACTCTGGGTAATCTGCCTGGTTCCTTTAGCGTCCTCACGAGAGGACCAGAGGGAACTAAAGCAGTTCTATTGTTGGACTGAGCAACGACGCTTCAGGGAGATTTATGACAGTTTTGACTTTATTTTTTCTTCTTCTTCGGAGACCAACACTAGTGCAGTCATGTTGCCTCTGTACACCACCACAGGAGGTTATAAACCAAGGAATCAAAACATGTGCCTCAGCCATTGTTATGGCTGCAAACACCAACTACATACACTTTCTGTATATTTGATAGTTTACTTTTGATAGTGGGCGACGTTCCTTTAGATTTGTATTTGAGTTCCTGTGTTACTTCGTTAGCATAGTTCCAGCTAATTACGAGTAACTGGTCTAGCTTTCAAAACATATTTAAAAACTGTTACTTCTAAAAACAACCCCATTTATTTTAAAGCTTGCAGTAAAGCGACAGTAAAATGCATATACTGTCTACTACTAAACATCATTACAAGTTATTACAGTTCTGGTCCTAAACAACTGCTCCCCCAGATTTTGGACGCTCTTTCAAAGGCTTCACATGAGATGATTGCTGCTAGCAGCCGGCCTGGCAACAAACACATAATTAGTTCCCATTTCTTTTGTTGAATCTGCAAAATATACCCAACACAACACAGCTTGATAAACATAAAATAGTATTTCCGCACCAACCCTGTGATTAGCAGAGAGCTGTTAGCACAGCATATCTCAGTGTGGTGTACGGTGCGTCCTTAAACATTTTAGGAACTCGGCAAGCGAAGGACAAAAGAAGAAGTGGCAGGGCTTAAAAAACATCTATCTAGAGCAGATGAACACTAATGGCCTTAAGAAGAATAAGCTCCTCTCGGTTGCTGCCTTGTCACAAAGGATTGCCACGGACGGTAGCTGTACATATTTGATTTGGCAGAGAGCGGGGGGAAAAATCCAGCCAAGTTGTGATGCAGCACCTGAAGAACGCACACTGCCCTGTAGCTGATCCACATCCTGCTCACTGATGCCTCGTGAGGAATGGTCTCAGTGGAAGGACGGTTGTCAGGAAGCCTTTCTTAAAGAAGGGGAACCGGAAGACGAGGCTCGAGGAGGCTAAATGACACAAGGACTGAACTGAACATCAACGGCAACGGATCTCATGGGAGGATGATGGGAATTTTATTTTATAACAGTTTAAACAGTGAGAGTCTAAACATGGTTCGTGGTTGCATTTCAGCCAGTGCTGTTTGGATCTTATCGAATGTGCTAGAATTATGAACGCAGAGAACCACCATCAGGATAACGTCTAACTGTCAGCAGCTTAATTTGTCCCAACGATCCCAAACACAGCGCCGGCGCAGTAAGAGCATACCTGGGTAGAAAAACACACAATGGAAAACTATTATTAATGGATAGCGTCCCTATGGAGCCCGGACCTCAGCCGTGGGGATCATCTCGACTGAGGGTGAGATTAAAGAAGAGTTTTGGAGTGTGCTTCCAGACGCCTGGAGACGACTGAAAGAAATGTGGCTGAGAGAATTCAGCCTACGTCCAAGAATAAAGGCAGACAGGAAATACTGTCAGTCAGCCTCATTTCAATTCTAAAAGCTCGCACGCTGTATTTCCATTCAATAATTCACTTTACCTCTTTCACATTTTTCTATAAAAATATAAAGAAATGAGAGGTGACTCAAGACTTTTGCACAGCACAGTACAACCAGCAGCAATCCGTGTGGTCGACAGTCTTTATTTTTATATTACAGAAAGAAAAAGAGAGAAAATGAGGCACTGCGGTGTGAAACATTAGTGCTCCTCTGAGCTCAAACGAGGCTTTCACAAAGCCAGGTGGGCAGGTCAGCAGCACGCGCCCACTTCACACCAAGAAAAACCTTCTGCCCTCTGGCTGTGGGTCGTGTGGTGTGACAGGAGAGGGTAACTGTCCTCTGGATGATTTGACAACTTAACACCAACACTTCTCTCCTTGTTATGGGGTCACAGGTCAGGTTTACTGGCCCCTGGAGGAGGAGGGGGTCTTATTAAAGGCTGCTAGCAAATAAACAACAGCAGGGACAGAAAGGTGAGGACATGTAGGTCCGAGTTTCCTCAGGGAAACCAAGGATCTGCTGGGTTGTGTGTCTGTGGAGTGGCTGAGTTGCGTCTCCCACTTGCACCAGAGCCCTCGTCCTTCTCACTTCCAGAACAGGCTGAACTCTGCTGACTGGTGTTTTAACAGATAGGTGGTATAGGGTCATGGGTCATGACTGTGGGTGGAGAACGTGTGCGTAAACTGGACATCTGGTTGCTTCAAATGCAGGGACTACTGGAGGTCTGTGAGCACGCGCAGTGAGAATCCGGATACTTTATTGCTCCCTACAGTGCTCCAGACATTAACAAAGACAGACGATACACTAAAGAAAGCTGCCGTCTTCAAAGCATGCGTCCGTCCGGCAGAAAGACTGAGTCAGTCTGTCGGTCGGCTATGAGTGCGAATGATTTATTCATTGGTATCACCGGGGTCAGAAAAGTTTCCAATATTCACTCGTCGACTGGATTCGCTCACAATTTAGCCGAATCCGCTTCTCTGTTTGGAGGGAAACCGGTGTTAAAAATAAAGACTAACAATAAGAGACAAAGTTAAAGGACAACAGCTGCTCAGCTACTTGAAATTCAGAAAGCAGATGATCCGTGTTTGATAGCACAGGAGAGGATCTCTCTCCATCTCTTTCAGTGTAAACACGCTCTGCCCTCTGGCTCTGCACTGCCCACCCACATGGACTGCATAAATAATATGACAATTGACTCGCAGAGTACAGCATCATGCACACATTCGCACACAAGAATGCTTGTGTTTGTTTCTCCGTGCTCCAGCCGCCTCCACGCTGCACAGTCATATCCACAAAGTCCGCTTCTGGACAGTAGAGAAGGTCAGAGGTTTTATTAAGACTCTTTTAGAACCGCATTGCTGTTGTACCCTCGTCTGCCGTTTCTGAGCAACTTCCTGATGTCCTCTGGAGAAGGCCTACCTACACATCTATCAAAATTTAATTTGTTTCACACTACTCGTCTTCAAAATACTTCTACACCCTCTGGAAAGATAACAAACTTTTATCCCAAGTGCTGCCGCTATAGACTAAATAAAAAAAAAGGATTAGAGTAGCTGGAAAAATAAAGGTAATGTAGAAGAGCGCTAAAACTGCATTCTATGTAATGGCCAGCAGGGGGAGCGTTCTACAGCTGCAAAGAGAAAGGCCGAATGTGCAGAGATCTATAAGAAAATGAGCCAACTTCTTATTTGTGACATTTTCCTAATGAGCTTATGGTCTCAGTCACTAGACTCTTTATATTTATTTTTAATTTATTGCCCCATTTAGAATAAAATGGACGATAACACACAGTATGCTCTAGAACGGCTAGTCTGCAGATAATCAGCTACGACTCACATCCAGCTCGCCCACACTTCTTTGGGCTCCAAATGCAGACTTCAACATTATAGGCTGCAAAGTTTCACACTAACATCCAAACTCAGTTAGCACAGTGGTGACTATTGGGGGTTTTTCACAGGGGACCAAAAATGGATACAGCTGGCACTGTTAGCAACCCCGATCACTTTGATAGTCCGCACTTCCTCCTTTAATGACATTTTATTGTTGACAGAAAAGCGTCCGTCTAACTCTGAATAGAAAATAGAGGATTTTCCTCTTTTAATCTTTTCACTGAATGTGGAAAAGGTTGTTTTTTCTTCTGAAGCAGCCGCTCACTTTAATATAAGCTCAAAACAAGGAAAAGCACCGAGTTTTCATGCACCACAGACAGTTTGATGTATTCCACGTTTCATGTCGCATGCTAAATATATGTGGAACCGTGCAGGGAGCAAGTTTGATCTGCGGATCAAATAAACCTCAACACTGATAAGTGGCAGGAGATGGACGGACGGCATAGTGCCAATGCAATGAGTAAGGAAAAGCAGCAAGCCACAATAACACCAGACCCTATTTATATTCCAGTATTTACACACCCTGATGACACGATTCGTTCATTGTTCTTGTAACAGTGACAATAAAGATTCTATTGTATTCTTGACCTCTTCGTGCGTCTCCTTTGAGCCGTTTGGCGTCCCTGCGTTTGGCTCCGTGATGTCACTTTGTGGCTCTGTGCAGGTGTTTTAGCCCAGTGGTCCAGTTAGAGTTGCCTGTTGCACCTTCTTGTAACCACGGTGTGTCCCCATCTGTTCATTTATTGTCTCTTTGCAATGCTTCATCTCCCATTTTGGCCACTTTGTCTTTGTGGTTAGTTTTACATCCCGATGGTATTACTTTATGGCATTCTGTGATCAGAGTCTTTCACCAATGAGAGAGAACATGCTCCCTCCTTATGGTCAGTGTGGGACTCCCATTGGTTGTTTATTGCCTATTTGCAGCAGCTCTATTTTGCATTTCGGCTGCTTTTTCCCGTCTCTGTGGTTTGCTACACTGAGCTTTGACTTAAAATAAAATATAAAATAGTCCCAGATGCTTTGGATCCCACTGTAAATGTAGCAGGACTGTTGTGTTTGTGTGTGCTGGAAATGATTTGGTAGTTTAGCTTCATTTAAAGTCCCAATGAGTTAAATGCAGGTTACACTTTTATACAAATCACAACTTTCCAGGGTGCAGAACATAAGCACGCATGCTTCCACCCCCCTCACTCATGACAAGTTCAACAAGATGTTAATGGTGTTGACTAACAGGAGAACAGAGCGCCCTTCCAAGGCGCAATGAAAACAGGCGAAGTGACAGACGGCCGCTGCCGTCCTCGCGGTGTGAGTCTTTTTTGTTTTGGTTTTTCCCCTTTGATGGGATTCAGCATGATGGATTTAGCATGGCACACTGTGGCGGCCTAAGCCGATCGTACCCGTTTCAAGACGGCTCAAAATACACGCCTGGGTAATTTACACAGGCAGATTAGCCAACACAGAAACAGCAAACAGCACAGGGTGACGGTTCGATCCCTGTCTGCTCCGGTCTGTGCCGAGACATCCTCGGGAAAGATACTGAACCCCACGTTGCTTTCCAGTGCATTCATTGGAGTGTGAATTATCTGTGTCAAATATATAGATTTATATATTCTGATGTAGTTCAGAAAATAGTTTATATTAGCCCACTAATAAAGGGCTATTGAGTCATAGAGGCCAGCGCCACAGCATTTTACCTTACTACTATAGGTCTACGGGGGACGCTCACTTTTGAAGCCAGCCTCTAGTGGTCGGTACAGGAAATGTCAGTCTTGGTACTAATTTGTCAGTCATAACTGATAATTCCTAATTCTAACCCAAAATAATGTTGTATGATGTTTTGTCCAGAACGCTCATCCCCACTTAAACTGCTGAGGCACCAAACTGAATCCGTTTTGTTGCTAGAAGTTTAACGAGAGCAAAGACAATGCAGACCAAAGCTTTCCTGGTGCGTTAGTATTTACTGCTCATCGGGCATTTCTGAATGTGCGCTCATAGCGCTGTGAGGCCACGAGACCTCTGGTGAGTCACACGCTGGCGTTTCTGTCCAGGACACGTTAATGCTGCAGTGACAGAAGCTCCCTCCTGTTATCAGCCTTCAATCATTGATTAGTTTGAGGTCTGCTCAGGACAACAACGTCCAAAATCAATGTTCTGTCAGAAGTCTGCTTCCTGTGGTTATTCTGTGATTAACTGTCCTTTAACTCTGAACATCCTGGTCAATAATTCCTAGAGCTGTTAGCAATTAATACACATCCTGTGGTTTGTGAATCTTTTTTTTATAATTATTCTCTAATTGTGGTTTTTGCATTTCCAGTGAACTTTGTCTCCCTCGGGTAATTATGAACTGGTCTATAGGGCTCTTAAGACATCGTTACTCTGTTTGTATGTAAGGCCGTACTCCTTTAAGTCTTCTATGAAGATTTTCAGTGTATCAGTTATTTATTTACACAGTCACACTAATGATCATCTCTTTGCACTGTAAGGATAGAATTTATCATTTTACAATCAAAATTTTCGAAAGCCTGGTTTCGCATCCTCAAATTGAAGGTTTATTTTCTCTGAATAAAAAGTGCAAAACACACAAATATTCTACTTATTAATTATCAACATATTACAGAAAAAGGACTGAGACAGTGGTTTGGAAATTTTGTTCCCGACTACAGCAAGAAGCCCGAGTTGTCCGGACCCGTGGGTCCGACTAACACAGAGAAAGCTGCTGATGGGATAAACTGCCGTTACCTTTTACTGCTGCTGTTTGGGATCTTTTCAAAGTCAAAGTTCCAGTTTTGAATTGTTAATGTGATCTTCCTGTAAGCATTAACCTTAAATGAATGTGCCTGCTGACTTGACTTATATTCGATGTGACTTACAGTGAACTTTGAACACATATTTTTATCTGGCTAACATAAACTAGTCTGCTTATTTTTTTGTTCTTTGACTTTACTAGCTCAGCAAGGTCCACAGTTCAGAATATTGCTTATTTATCGTCTACTAGGCCTTTGTGCAGTCCCTCGGTTCCCCCTGCCTGTTTCAGCTCCTCTCTCTTTAGGGCCAGCCTTAGGGTTAACGTTAGGTTTACATCTACTCCATTATATTGCTTTTTTTCTCCTCCGTATTTCACATACCTAGATGTTACAACAGGAATCGAAGGCAAACATGTATTTAAGAGTCTTTATTTCTAAAGCAACAGCTGCTGTGTTTTAACTTCTTAACATCGGACCACCATTGAAGCACCAAGGGGTAAGGCTAGCTTAGCCACATGCTAAACAAACAGTTCCACAAACTTGAAGATGCTTCCTTTTAAATCAAATCTTTGGCCCAACTTGGTCTTTTCTTTAATCTTCCACACAATCAGTGAACCACGCTGTGGTAGAGTTATGCTACACCCACAGTGGGCGTGGCCAGAGACCGTAAAAAGTGAATATTCGGCAATTTCATGCAACTTCAGACAAAATGACTCCCGGTGATACCTGGAAAGTGGGCGGGCCCATTTTCCAGGTGTGCTAATGAAGCAGGTATCAGTGAAATACAGCATACCAACACATGACACATGACCTAGTAGTAAACTTATACGAGAGCGTTACCCAGGCAACCAGGGCCTGGAATATCTGCAAGCGAGCAGCCGTGAGCCTCAAAGCGATCTGATTCCAGTGTGGACACAGCATTAGCGCTAGGCTGCATCTTACATCCATTACATGCATTTACATTCAGTTACACCAGGTACCTACACACTGTATAAAGCACAAGCACCTACAAACATTAAATTGTGTCAACTTTCTTCTGATTGGCTGAGCCTCGTAAACAAATGATTTATCGAGTCCACTTGGGTTTCACTTACGTAAATTTCACCAGTGGACTGAGCACGTTTATGGCTAGCACAACAGGTTCAGTTTAACCAAACTTTACCTGCAGAAGACTGAAAGCAGTCACAGGAGCCGTGCAGTCTAACGTTTGCTCTACACCAAGCTACTAAAGACGCTCAAGCTTAACACGATTACACAGTTTCCAAGCTGCATCGTGTGTTACCTCATCAGTGAAGAGTACAATCTATCTTTGCCCTTATTTTCACTCATATTAGCACAAATTATGTAACATCAGTCCAATGCAGAAAAACCATGAAATGTAATTTCACCCCACCCCCCCCTTTGGCTGCTGATCTACGGGAATCCTGTCGCTTCCCGATGAATCACACGGCGCTGACAGGCATTCGTTTCAGGAAACGTCAGGAATGCCATTTTGAGATTGCAGCAATTCCTCAGTTCAAATGAGAAAAGAAGAGGGAGAAAGGGAGGGAGGGGAAGGAGACTATTTAGAGAGGAGAAGTGGAGGTAAATGATTAAGTATAGTTGTGAGTTCATTTTCCCAGCAGAGCCTGGGCTCCATTTCTTTCCATCCACCAATAGAGATTTATCTCTCTGACAGCAAGGGGAGTGTGAGAGAGTGTGTGTGTGTGTGTGTGTGTGTGGAGACAGTGAAAGTAGGCGCTGTGAGGAGAGCGAGTGGCTCACATCCATTAATAAGAACTTTTCACTGTAAGAATCAAATGTTGTCGCTCTCAATCTTCGTTTGTCACTTTTACACTCCTTCAATCTTCTCCCCTCATTTCTCCAGCAGTCACAACAAATGTAGTAGATGGCTTCATGGGAGGGCGTCATCATTTACTCTCAATGAAGACGAGGACGGCAGGGCACAATGGAGAGGCGGGTGGGAGTGGTGTTCACAAAGGGACGCCGCGCTGGCGCCAGTCTGCTGTTCAAACCGACTCTCGTGTCTTTTACTTTTCACGTGGAGCTAGTTACGTGAAAGGTCCACGTTACCAAAGAAAAGCTAATGTGATAATTAATATTTGCCTTTTTCAGGATCATATTTATTTTGCTCTCAAACAGTAAGTATAGTTTTTCTGTTTCAAGCTTTACCAAACAGACGAAAATACTATAAAACGCATTGAACGTTAGCTAAACGCTGAACCTTGATGGGTTTGCAATAACCTTGTGGATATTTGATATTAATGATTAATGACGTTATTCACACAAGGTCACCATCATCTTTGGTCACGCTAAAGTTTCACAATTTCTTTTGGTCTTCGAGCCACAGAAAAACTTCAGAACGTCAGTGTTAACTGTAATGTTAGCGTTAGCACGTTCCAGGTACGGTGAAAGAGGAGTAACTCCTGAGCAGGACAGTGCTCTCAGTCACGTCCTCATGGTCTGGGTCTCTATGAAGAGCCTGGTTCGCTCTGGCAGCATAAAGTAGAATTAGCTCCAGCAAGTAAATAAGAATGGCCAACCTTAAGGCAACTGCATTATCCAAGGGGACGCAAACTAGACAATGGAGGGGCATCAGGTGTTGGTGAAACTGTTCAGTACCAGAAGAAAAGCTCACCCTGCTCAAATATCTTTAAGCAAAATAGGAGATTTGATTTCTGCCATGTAATTTGAATTTTTGTTAGCAAATTTGCAACCTTTATGCCTTTATGCAAATACAAAGCTCCAAACACACTGTGCCAATAAAAGCCTCCAATTACAGAACATTAAAAACATTTATAGTGATCACAGATCAGTGCAGGTAATGTCTAGACTCTCCTGGATGGCAAAAGCTGTGTCGGTGCAGGAATAGCATCGGCCCAGGCGTTATGGACACTATGGTTTTATAAAGAAAACCACAGCGTCCCACGATGCCAGTAATTCCACGTACAGTCTGTGATCCAAACACAAACGATGGAGCGTTCCTCTACTGAAAACAACAGATGATTAATAAACCTCATAATGCACCGATTAACAGTGGACAATACAAACATCCCAGTTTATTCATAAATTCATATATAACCCTTCATATATGAGGTTCATTAGTAATTTATACGCGGTCAGTCCCTCATTTGAAGCTTTAGTCGACCCATGTACCCTGTCCAACCCCCCCGGGCAGAACAATGGAATCTGTCCTGGGACCCCAACCTAATTAAACACAAAAGACCCTACCATAGCCCAGATGACCCCATCAGCACACCACGTCACTTCTAATGTCTCCTCTGATGTCTGCTATCTGTCCAATCAAAGCTAAGGCTCAATGGAGGGGTCAGAGGTCAGAGGTGGGGGATTTGGTGTTGCAATGTGGTCTGAGTGACCTGTGGTCACATTATTTCACCCCTGTCCACCTCCGTCTGTCCACCGTCACCACACCATATCAACAGTTTTCTGACAGCTCTGTGTGTGTGTGTGAGTGTGTCAGTCAGAGGTGTCACATTTGTGCACACACACTGATCTGATAGTTTCCTTAAATCTGCTCGTGCACATTGCCACAGTAGCAGTGAGTGTAACGTAGGATATGCTTGTGATGCCAAATGCAGTGAGAAAGCATTCAAATATTAGCCAGTTTTGTCATTACAACAGAAAAAAGCTCTTTCTTCTTCCTTACTTTGGATTTTATCTGTGATTCCAAACAATTTCTTTTTCCTTTCTAAATGTATTTCTAAATTTCTCCAACTAGAAATATGTGTAAAAAACAACAAATGATTTTCATTTTTTTCTGTAGTTTATTGCACTTTTTTTTGGCAATTTATGTAGTTACTTTGAGCTTAATGCATACATATTATTAAACTTTGGGATATAACGGTTGTATCGATGTATAGCAACTACACTGCAAAAACTCAAAATCTTAGTGAAAAAAATCTGCCAGTGAAACAAGATATTTTAGCTTGAAATAAGTAAAAATAAATATTTTTTTTTCACTTAATACAAGTGAAAATCTCTAGTTTTCTCTAGTTTCAAGATTAAATGTCTTGAAACAAGTTCATTTAGCTTACTGAAATGTTGCCCTTTAGCTTGTGTCTTATTTTAAGTGTAATGCGATGATTCTGACTAGAAATAAGACAAATATACTTGGTAAGATTTGGAGTTTTTGCAGTGTAGAAATGCTCCCTAAAATGGCACTACAGCATAAAAAATATAAAGATAAGCTCTGGTGGACTCTTAAAGGGTTAAAGCACGTAACCACAGCCCTCAACACCTGTGTGATGTCTGACCTGCCTAACAGCACAAGTAACAATCTGGCAAACAGACACGACACAGGCACGAGGCGGGCACGACGCGGGCATGGGCACAAGGCGGGCACGACGCAGGCATGGGCACGACGCGGGCACGACGCAGGCATGGGCACGACGCGGGCACGACGCGGGCACGACGCGGGCATGGGCACGACGCGGGCATGGGCACGACGCGGGCACGACGCGGGCACGACGCGGGCATGGGCACGACGCGGGCATGGGCACGACGCGGGCACGACGCGGGCATGGGGCGGGCACGACGCGGGCACGACGCGGGCATGGGCACGACGCGGGCACGACGCAGGCACGACACGGGCACGACACGGGCATGCCTACACGAGGATTGTAGGCCTATTTTAATAGCTTTAAAAA
>VUQR01023572.1:0-10000 GCA_015108515.1 Hemichromis elongatus | reverse complement strand
GGGAGTGGCGGGGGGGGGGGGGTGTAAAAAGGGGGGGGGGGGGGGGTATAATGAGTCCAACAAAGACTAATCTGGCCCACTGGAAGGGTGGGACAAAAAACAAAACACATTCCTTTTCATGGCAATTCATGGTAAACCAAAGGAACAATTAAATAACAAAACGACTTTTGTGACCGCAGTCATACGGACGTGCTCCTGACAAACATGCAGCGACTGTGTGACACCATCCTGTTATGGATCAATATCGTCGTGGAATTTCAACATTATGCTGTCCCTGAAGGGAGTGTCAGAAGACAGAACACATCTGTGTTTCTGGTTGGGCTCTTCACGGCTGCTATGAAATAAATGCATTGGCTAATTTCATTCAAATCACAATAATATTTATTAACAGCACTGTATTTAATGCCCAGCTGGACAATTCCCCAGGTTGGAAAAACAAAACAAATCCAGCTGTACAGAATGACCTTCAGCTCTCTATTCTATGGCCTGCATAAACATATCCCTGATCATTTTCTGGGCTTGAATCACTAGTTTCAGTTCATACTGAATAAAACATGGAGGTCATTACATAAATGGTACTAATTGGAGTAATAATGGAAGATGAACCATGAGCCAAACAGGCCACTATACTTCTAGGTGATGAATAAAGAAAATGTAAAATTAGGAACAGCAGGTTTAGATTTGCCTCATCACCATTTTTACCTGCCCCCTCAGCCACTTCCCTGTAGTGCTGGTCCTGCCTGAACATCTGCTGTAGTCCACACTTTTTTGCTCAGCCCTTTGCAGAAACAGTGCATAACGAAACCCTAGTCGTTCTGCTCATTCTGGAAAGCTCAAGAAGGACATGCAACTTAACAGAAGGAAAAACTGCAGTAGTTTGAGCAAAAAACAATATTGACTTGCTTGTGCTTCCACAAAGCATCGAGTTAAACAAGTTAAAGATATAAATAGTCTTCATCTGTCCCAGACTTACTGCCATTTATCTAAATTATGTCATTTAAAAACCCATACTACTACAAGCGTCTGCATTTTCTTCATGGTTCAAACTGCCGAAGAAAAAGAAAATTCTTCGGCAATCCAGGAGTCCTTGTGTGCCCACAGAAAGAAATTCGTGAGGCAACAGCCCCACTGAGCCAAAGAATCAGGCCTGGGGGAGTCCAGTCAAGGAGACAACAAAGAAAGAAAAAAAAGAGGGGGCTCATAGCAGGCTGAGAGCACAACGGGAGACCAGGAGAGGAAAGTCTTGGGAGTCTGTTTTGCTTACATAAGAGAGATGACCACATTGAATCTGCAGATTGCAGTTATCATGGACCAAACAAGAGATGGATGTAGCTTCTGGCTCTAAAAAAAGAAGACAATACTAAAGTGCCTTAGTTCTCTTTAATAGCCAGCAGGGGGTGACTCCTGTGGTTGCAGAATCCAGCTGTATAGCAGATTCTGGGAGAATAACCTTCCCTTGATTAGTGATGTCAGAGAACTCTTTCCTGGTGAGTTTAAGCAGATTCAAGTCATCCTCATTCATTTTTCGGGTGCGCATGCGTCACGTCTGTTGCACATGTGGAGAGGAGAATGAGTGTGAGATTTTCTAAAGGTTTGAATTTTACTTTTTACTGTGGTGTTTTACATTTTAGCTCTGTTCGAACAACTTTCCTTCACTGGTGTGTTTTGGGTGTTCTTTTCAGCAGCAACAAGCATTTAGCCGGGTGCGATAGCTGAAGGGACACATGGTTCTGAAGGGCTTTTGGAGCCTTTCCCATCGGCACGGTATTAAAATATCCGTCGGCATGGATTATTCAGGTGAGAAGGGTTGTTTGGGTGTAGGGAAACTTGTCGGATGTGAAAGCGTGAAGGCAGCTTCTAGGATGATGTGGTCGCTGTGTTTCTGGATTCTATTGACAAAGTGAATAGCCTAGTTGAGAGGGGAGTTGTTTTGAGAAATACGCACATTACAGTCTTTCCTCTAATGAACCCGGCCAAAAAGATCATCCTGTCTGTCTAATTTGCCAACGCTCATCAGCGATGATGTGTTACTGCAGGATCAGTCACTTCATGGTCAGATTGTGTCAGCAACGGTAACGCTCCCCTGTGGGTGCAAATCGGCAAAGCTGAGGCACACCGTTTCATTTCGAGGGCGACTGTATATTAGTCTAAAGAAGGACAACGGGGAGCTGAACATTGTGATGAAATATAAGGTGAATGGATTTGATAATACTATTTTTGCAAGACAGAAACCATGATTTTGGGTGCAATCTGGGAGGGTATTTAGTCTGTAATTCCCCTGAAGAGGTTCAAGAAGAGGCTGAGCTCACGCAGGTTACTGAAAACGCAGAACTTGGTGTTTTAGAAGGCAACGCAGAGAGAGGAGCTCCAACGGTTGATGCAGGAGAACAAAGAGAGTCCAAGGTTTCAGGGTGTGAAAAACTTACCAGTTTCCTCTATTTCTGCTGAAGTGTGCGAGGAAGTAAGCCAAACTACACAAGAAAGAGTGCAGCAGGGAATGGGCGATAGTGACATAATCCCTAGTGAAGGAAACATGATCAGGGATGATTAAAGTATTTTTAAGGTACCAAATACAGAAAGAAAAACTAAAGCATCTAAAAGGCTTAAACTTAAAAAAAAAAAAAAAATGCAGGTAGAAGAGAAAAGGATGGAAGAGAGAGCGAGTCAGACGCAAAGTCATCCAACTCTATTCCTGATGGCACAGAACTAATGGGTACAGTCCTGAACAGATTACAAGTTTCTTGGAAGTAACCAAAGAGAAACGGGATGTGGCTATAGATGATTTACTCCCTCACAGAAAGCTGTGTGTTGATTTGGCTAAATGGTTAATGAGACAGGACGTCTGAAGGACAACACTGAGGTGTATAGACTGTGAAAACGAACGGAGAAAATTAGAGTTTGACTTAAATGATGCACCTGAAGGATAAAAAAAAACAGCTGATAAGAAGCTGTATATTTGTGTTTTTGTACTTCTTTTATTGTGTGGCTTTAAAATCTAATCTTTAAACCTTAATGGTGCAAGGTATATGAAAAAGGGCTGTGTATGATGATCTTCTAAAGTCTAAATGCAATGACGTAACTTTTGCACTGAAGTTGACTGGGAGAAAGAATGGGACGGGAACGCCGTTCTGAGTCATTAAACCTCACCGAGTTCACGAGCAGCGATTTTCTGTCCCCAAGAAATTTTCTTCCAGTTTCTATTAAGCAGAAGATGTTGTACATGGGAGGCTGTTAAAGGTCATTGTTAAGTATGAAAATACAGAGTTAACATTATCACACGTGTATGCTTCAGTGTCTCCAAATGATCAATGCGTTTCTTTAGAAAAATGAGCGAGTACACTGTTAAGTTATATGTCAACAGATTACATGACTTTAGGAGGTGACTTTAATTACACGGTAGATGATTTGGATCAGATCATTGGAAGCTGCTTATACATTTGAGGATATTGAAACACAATATGGAGACAAATGATTCAGTCGATGTGTGGCGTTCTAAATGTGGAAAAACGAGGCAGTTTTCATGGGCTTGTTGTAAAGACAATTACATTTAGCAAGATTAGATATTCAGATCATGCAATTTGTGTGTAGTGGGCTTTTCTGATAATAGCATGATGTTAGCAAATGTGTTTATAAATAAACTAAAACCTAAGAGTGCACGCTGGCACTTTAATCTGGTTTTATTAGATGATGGTTGTTTTATAAAAGTATTTTCCTTTTTTAGAAGCAATGGAGAACTATGAAACGTGAGTTTTCTTCATTGCAGCGATGGTGGGATATTAGTAAAAAAAAAACAACTAAGCAGTTCTGTAATCAATACACACAGTCTCGCAAGAGAAATTGTGAAATCTATTTAAAGAATTAGAGAGTGATAGAGTGCATCTTATCAAGGTCATTTTCAGGCCATCAGAAATAAAAAAAGAAGAACTGCTTTGACTGATTTGCTTGGGCTCAGAGCACACGGAGCTCTTGTTCGTTCACATTTTCAAATTATCTCTGAAATGGATGCTCCCTCTAAATTCTTCTACCGTTTGGAGACGACAAATGGACAAAATCACCTCATTCATTGTGCTCGATCTGAGGATGGAAAAGAGTTCAATTACGCCGAATTACAAAAAAAGGGTTGTAGATGTTATTTGTCACTGAGTTTAGAGAAGATGACTGAAGAGTTTGTTAATAAGTTGCCAAAAATTTCAGAGCAAGAGAACATTGTCTTGGATCGTGCCCCAACTCTGCAAGAACTGCAGGAGGCACTGCTGATAAATAAAGAAAGAATTGGAGACATTTTCTTAAAAGTTGTGATTGATCAAGTTCTACATGTTGATCAGTCTTACTGTATCCCTGGCAGATCAATAAGAGATTACATATGACTAATTCAGGATTATTTGGAGATTTCTAAACTACTGGACATAAGACAAATCAGACACGCGTTTAACTAAGAAAAGGCATTTGATGGGTTAGAGCACCAACATCTCTGATGCCTTTTGGTTTATCCTCTGGGTTCACTGATTGAAACCCTCTATAGTGACACTGAAAGTGTTTTGAAGGTCAATGGTGGTTGAGGTGCTCCTTTGAATGTGAAGAGAGTTATTTGACAAGGTTGTGCAATCTCACGTATGTTGTATTGAACCTTTGTTGTGTCAAATTAGAAAAAGGTTACATGGAGTAAAATTAATGAAATGTCTTTTCGCTTTCTGCATATGCAGCTGATATTATTGAGTCAGATGTCCTTTAACAGAAATTATTGAATATTCTGGATAGAATTTCATCATCCAAGGTTAACTAGAGTAAAAGTAAGGCTTTGTTAGTAGGTAAACGGACAAGAGGGGAACCTAATTACCTGATAAAATGGGTTAAAAATGGTTTAAAATCTCTGGACATTTACTCAGGAGATCAAATGGAGGGTTTTTTTTAACTGATGGAGAGTAGGTTAAGGAAATGCCATTGGCCTTTACCAAGAATTTCATACAGGGGTCGCACTATTATTACTAATCTTGTTGCGTCGTCGTTGTGACACCGTGGATCTGTTTTGGAACCCCCACCAAACCTATTCATAAAGTTACAGACTATTATTTGAACATTTCTTTGGGACAAACTGCATTGTGTCCCTCAAATTGTTTTGTTTTTGCCAAAGCAAGGAGGCGGCCAAGGTTTGATTCATTTAGAAAGTAGAAAAGCAGCTTTCAGGTTACAGTTTTTACAGAGTTTTCTGTATCTGGATCAAACTGTTTTCTAAAGGCAGGTTACAGAATGCTTGTTTTCAAAAGCTGGTGTTTGGGGTTTTGGTAACACAGTGTTTTGATCAATGAAAGTATAGTGTAAAGTAGCGATGCACTGATACCGGTATCGGTGCATCCCTAGTGTAAAGTGTCTGTCACCTTTTTATGTCGGAGAGACTTGGGACATCTACATCTTGAAATTGGCTATTGGAACCTGTCCTCAAGGGGCCTCATTTAGGTTAATCTTGGGATGATATGGCAATGATGTCGGAAAAAGAGTTACCACTGCAGGGCACTTGCTTGAACACGACGGAGTCGAAATGGAAGATGCTGGAGGTTTGCTCTCTCCAGAATGTAGGCTTGATGCTGACAAAATTCAAGCCAGTTTTATGAATGGATGGTTTGGTGGACTTTTAACACCTGATAAAACAGGCATTCTCTTTAAATTGTGCTTTAGGCCACAGCTTAATGATTTGAAAGTCCTGGTCCTTTGTTAGAAAAGGAGAAAAGTTTATGGACACCACTGGAGTCGGTGAATGAAAAGATGTTGTATAAGAGATGTGCTAAGGCTTTAAACAAGGTAAAGTTAAAGGATAAAAAAGATAAATTGTGGAGAGATCATTTTTAATCTTTTGTGTCTATTATCATCTATTTTAGTGGAAATCTAAGATTAATAACGGACAAAATACTGATTGTGTTCAACTTCTCAAGAGTATGTTAGGAGCAAGAGTGATTAGGATATAAATATTATCTCAAAATGGATGAGCTGGATGCGTTTTTTTTAATCTCTGGCACTATGAGGCAGAGTCTGTCTGTCTGTTTACTTTAAATAATTCAGAAATTTTAATTATGAAGGTGTTGATTTGAGTTAAATGTTTATATAGATCATTATTAAGTACATAAATGTGTTTTTAAAAATGTTTCTTTCTATTACGACCTCTATTGGAGATGAAAAAGGAGGTGTGGCTCACGTTAAGGAGAAACAGTTTGGACACAGATATGTTTTGTGTGTTTGAATCTTATACAGAGAGGGAAGAATTATTAGCATGCCGAAAAAATGTCATTTTTTTTAAAAGTATTTTGCAACTGTGAGAAAATTTTAAAACAGCTTTTCCAAAGATCGTACTCTTAATTTTGATGTTTATATTTTAATTGGCACACAGAAACAATATTATTTCACAAACATTACCAGGTCAAATTAATCGCCCCTGATGCTGATGGTCAGTCGTGCATGTTTTTACCGTATCCCGTAGACATTTCTGATTTGATGATCTTCGGGCATGGGCTTGATATTCAGTTCACCCAACATATTTTCAAGTCGGGGCTTTGTGCAGATCATTCAGTAGAGTTCGTCTTTTGGAAATAATTCTTAGAGCCATGCATGTTGTGGGTTGGTGTTGTTGGAAGACCCAGACCCAGTTTTGCAACCGACTGCTTGAGGTTTTTTTCTCAAAATCTTCGCATATCAGTTCTTCATGATTCCTTCCACCTTGATGAGGGTCCCAGTCCAGATGCACTGAAGCATCCACAGTATAATACTTCAGCAGGGCTATGTTCGTTCTTTCTCCTAATACAAACAGCTCCAGTTTGAACTCCTTTGACCATCTTTCTCCAGGTTATCCTTAGCATACTTCAGTCTGGCTTAAAGGTGTCTAGTCTGGAGAGGTTCAAGTTTTCTTGGTCTGGACCCTGGAAGTTCATTCCTGTGCAGCATTCCACTCATCGTCTTCTTTTTCTTTTTTCCACACACGTCTGTCACTAGTTTTCCTTCCAGAATATTTTAAATCTTCCGCTCCACGTCCGTCAGGCCTGATCTGTACTGCGTGGCTCTCTTTGAATCTCTGCTCATCCTGTTCACTCCACCTCCTGACACGCTGTGATTTTTAATCCAGCTCCTGGTTTGTGAGCATAAGTTCTTTTTCTCAAGTCTAAACTGATTTGTTTTTGGCACCATACTTTCTCAAGTGACAGCTCAAAACTCTTACTGAGGTTTTTGTACTGTGTCTAAATTAGATGATAAACCTCAGATTTGACTTGATTTTACACGCTTCGAGCTTTACAGAGTTAATAGGTTTGAATCCCATTCTGGTCACTTTGAACTTTTCTGCAACAACTCTCAACTTGTCAGTGGACATTTTGTCTCAGTTTACAACCACACTGTATAATAATTATAAATGGACTAGTTGTCATACAGTGCTTTTCTAACTGATCACTCAAAGTGCTTTTTGTATGTATGGTAACAAACATTTTCATGTTTATTTTGCAGTGTTTTTTTATTGAGTTTCACCTATTCATAGTTTCATGTGATGCCATTTTAAGCTTCAAATTAATCAGACAGTATGGCTATGTCAACTGTGAAACACTGAAGATCTCAAATGCCATGGATGACATGTTGGAAATTCAAATCCAGGACTCAGAGATGTTAGCCAGTTACAAGGACACAGTCACTGTGTCTGGTCATAATAAAGAAGCTGATGGAAATGTATGGATCACTTTTTTTTCGGTTCTTTCGGTAGGATGCAATTTTTGGTCTGTGCCACGTTTCCTTTAAAGTTAAAGTACGTCTGACTTGGATCACTATCCATATGGTTTGCAACATGAAACACACATCACATGTCCTACTTTCCCTCTCAGGAGAAATTCTGCATTTTAAGAGAGCTGGGTGCGTTCAAATGCATCGAGACTCTTGTTCTGTGGGAACAAAAACGTCTCTTTAATTCATTTCCTTCCTTGTTAACTCAAGATCAAATGGCATCGCTCTCTATCACCTGGACATAGCAATTAAAGCGATGAAATGCTGCAGGGCTTTTCAAATATTCACAGCATGTTTTCGGGGTGAAAGCACGCACAGTCCTACTCAGGTTAGATTTTGGGATGAATTTGGGTTTGGAATCCCTAAATTCTCAGAGCAGCTCAAACTGCCGAGAACATTGCTGCTGGGTGAAAAACTGAGAGGGATGAGCTGAGATAAGAAAGATTTCCAGATGAGTTTGGGGACTTTGGGAGGGATTCTGGCTTTGGTTGGAGATGGGAGAGTGAGGAGGGGAGTAGAGAGGGGTTAAAAGTGTCGACTTTAGTTATTCTTCTGCTTGGCATAGAGGTCCAAAAGAGAGGGAGGACATCAGACATGTGGCTATTCCTTCCACTTTACAGGGAAACTAATGTTTTTCACTTTCACTTTTTTAATTACATCCACAGGTATGAAAACATAAAAGGCCTTTTTTAGCAGTGGTAAAAGGCTAAAGGTGCGGTTCATGACCAGAGTTCATCCGTTTTAACAAAACAGATGTGGCATCCATTAACCTGAGTGACCTCTTAATGTATCCAAAATAATCCTTAGGAAATTGCTGATATTTTGAATAAAATAAAGGACCATTCTTAGCAAGCAGCAGCTGAGATCTGGTTGACACACCCTGTGACATCCACTCTGCATGCACAATCAACCCATCAGCTCAGTCGCTTGCTGTCCCTGCTGCTGCTTCAGTAGCTTGTGGACTTGGCACAGGACTCTGGAGCGAGCAGCAAAGAATAATGAGGTGATCACGCCATTGCTCCATGCTTCATTACACCCCCATCGGCTCCCAGATCTCCCAGGCCCAGAGAGGCCTTGCTCAGATTTAAGTGTGCATGTTATTAGTCTCCTATGTTAGACACCTCCTCCACCCGCTATTCATACTGTGTGACGGGAGAAGTCTGAAGACACAAGTACTCCTGCTGTGTCCTGTCCTCATGTTTTTTGGTTTTCTTTGGGGGAGAGAGAAAAAAATGCTTTAAACTGGGATAATTTTAATGCTGGAATCAAAAATAATTCTCCAGATTGGTACCAAGAGTTTTAGTTTCACAAAAAAGATCCTTTTTTGAGAGATTTTTCTACGAACTGCTAAGGTGTGCTTCAATTAATGGTTCTTTAAGGCCCAAGATCGTTAAGGTTGATGGGGAAGGATGTATATTGCTATCTTTAGTGGCTTTGGACACCAGCAGATTGACGATGTTGTCTGTAGTTTGCAAAAAAAAAAAAACCAGTGCTGAGAACTATATGCAGACTATATGGTCCTGCACACCTGTCCAGACGTTCTGGTAGAGGATATGTGAAGATCTATCCATACGGTTTATTTGCTGTATCCCAACCTCACCCAAGCTGTGCATCTTAAACTAAACTGACATAAGTAAACCAGATAAGGAAGTAATTACATCCCACATACTTCTCACTTCCTTATGCATCACTAGGGCTACGTCCACACTAATGCGTTTTCAAACGAAAACACATTAGTTTGAAAACGCATCTTTTTTTCTCCGTTTCGCCCTCCCGTCCACACTGAGACGGAGGGAAAACGGAGCTTTTTGGAAACGGTGACGTATGTTAGTCATATGATGCAGTCATGTGACCACTTTAACTAAGATGGTCAGACGGCATCGTACCGCAGTTGTTTTGTTGTTTTGTTTGCTCAGTTTCAATCAATAAGTTTTTAGTGGCCGTGTTGAAGATTAATATGAACTCATTTGTGACTCGGAGCAACAGCTCCACCTCATTATCATTCCATTTGACACATTCGATGCTTTGTCTCGCCATTTCGCCGCTCGTTTTAAAGAGCCGGAAAGTAAACAAACAACAGGCAGGTCGGCTCGTCTAACATTTCACGCATGCGCGGTACTGGACGTGCAAAGGTGTGAAAAACGACTCAAAACGATAGTGTGGACGTAGCCTTTTAAGGCCAAAGCAGCATTTCTTTATCATGTGGAGATACTAAGATGTATTGAATTGCACTTCTTTTATTATACATATA
>VUQR01023571.1:39076-58479 GCA_015108515.1 Hemichromis elongatus | reverse complement strand
ACAGGCCTACAAAAAAAAAAAAAAAAAAAAAAAAGAAACACCCTGCCCGCCTGTATGTGCCAGCAGTGCCCATTTTAATCCCACCGTTACCTTCTAGTGCTCTCTGATGGAGACGTTCGGCTGCAATCACAGCCTCAGACTGCTGCTGGGCCCATGCCAGACTTCACTTGACAAAGCCAGACCTGGTGTGCTTTTGTAAAACAATGTCTCCAAAAGTCGTGAATTCACCATCTCTCCATCATTTACTGTCCTCGCTGTTATTTACTGGAACATCAGTGACCTTGGCTGATCTTCAAGCAGAAATTTCCCCTCAATTTGCTGCGTTTTTATTAGTTTACCTCCACCAGAATGCAGGTTTTACTGTATGTCGTATACATTGACCGCCATATTGAGCATTAATGACTTTTGTGCCTCATATGGCTTGTAATGTTATGGAAATCACTAGCATTTGCAGTAAATAAATCAATCATCCAAGGGGCCTTATCTATCATTGCACATTTAGGCAGTCAGCTCCTATGTAGGTTAATTAAAGCACAATGGCCGAGGAGAGGACCTGGCACCCGTCCTGCTTATGTTTAAGCCTTCTCTAGGCCCGCTGGGCTGGAGCTTTCTACAGCCAGATGAAATTTGCCCATTTTATCCTCCCCCATCCCCAGCTGAATACATAAATCATCTGTAAGGGCCTCGGCTCCGACCCTAAATTCCATGAACAATGGTGTTTGTCCGCAAATACCACATATAATTGCTGGATACTCTTCAAAGCAGAAATCTTATTTTTTTTGCACTTATCTGAGGGCATATAGTGCAGATTTTTGTGAGTCACTTCATCTGGTTTTGGAACAAATCAATTAAGATGTTGTGCTACATCCTGCAAGAATATTGGGTGAAGGGTTCCACTACTGATTCGCTTTTATGTTTAGTCTGAGCACTGAGATAAGAATGAATGGCATCTGTGATTAGCGTGAGCCTGGGTGAGTAAAAGATATGTCAAAGTTCAAACTAAGGTATACTTTAGATCAAAACCTCTTAATCCTAAACCAGACCACTGTCAGATGAATAATATGCCAGTTTATAGAGTAATGCCTGATTATTTTACATTATACTAATATGCATAGGCCTACTCAGTGGGAAACATTAGTTTAGCCCAGGGCTCTAGCATTTATTGTGCCTATTTAAAATGTCCCTGTGACATCACTTAGCAAACAGCTAGTAGCTACATCCGCGTGTACCGAAAACCTGCCAGCTGCCATGCTAATATTCCATAACTTAAAGTCTTAATTCAGTTTAAATGAGTCTTTTAAAAATTTTGTCCTTTCACCATGTAAAATTCCCAGAGATGAGTAGGTTATTTACAGCATTCTTCAAGATGTGTGAAAGTCAAACCAAAAACCCCCCAAATCCATGGTGGCCCTGAGAAGTCAAAAACATCACCGCTTAAGGAAATACCCAGAAAAAAGAAAAACACTGAAAAAGTATGCAAAAGACAACAGAAGTTGAAACACAACAGAAATGGAAAATAACAAAATCTCATAAAACAAAAAGGTAGAAAAAGGATTCAGGTAATGTGAGTTTTTATTTAATGATTCGTATAATATCATATATACATGTTGGGCTAGTAGCTGTTAGCTGTTAGCTTGTCCCTTCCGCAGCTGTTTCATTGCGTTAATATCTACACTAAAACACTTCTGTTGTGTTTTATGAGTGTACTTGTTTGTTTTACAGTTTTTTGTGAGTGTTTGCAGTGTTTCTCCTGTTTCTTATGTTTTAATCAACTTCAATTGTAACTCCATGACTTGCTAATTTACACAGCTAAATAGCTCCCAATAAGACAAATACTTTTGACAATTCATTCCGTGATCCAGACAAGAAAACATTCACACAAAAGAAAACATTCCTATAGAAAGAAAAACCCTCGTCTTGATTTAACCTAGTCATATTGACCATGAAATCACCAGTACTATAAAAGTCAGGAGATGCAAAAACGGCGGTTCAGAACAAAGAAACAATAGTAAAGTATGAACAAAGGAATAATCGACATGAAATATCTACAACATAATAAAAGATAGTCTGTATTTTCTTTCATCTGTGGATCTGCTTTGACGTTAACTGCAACATAATGCTAACACAAACAAACCCGGGATAGCAAGCGAAGCAGTGTTACCTTGACAATAGCAAAACAAAGCAAATAAGCACATGCAGAAAATAATATACTGTGGTGTAAAAAATTCATAATTATGAGACAAGTGGGGAGGATGAAAGTGTTCCACTGCCCATTCACTTTGTCACATACCACAATACCACCTTTTGCAACAGACTTTCATACATATTGTTCTTGTTTTGCTGCTAAGTTGGGAAATTTAACACAAGATTCACTGAGATGAAGGGGATTTGCATGCTGACTTCTATTCTTCTATCAACAGAGCTTATATGTTGACCTACAGAACTACATCTCCATGCAACTTTTTACCAGTGACCTTCTTAGTGCGCTAACTAGCCTCATTTACCTTTAGCTAAATTTAGACTTAGCTCAAGTTATTCAAGAATCTAACACTAGCTGTGGGCAATTAAAATATAAGTTATGTAACTTACTAATGAGCAAAATAGTACAAGAATGACCAGTCTGACCAGCTTATTAACTGTATGTTACATTTCATGTCACATCTCCCCAGTTAAAGATGTGCAGTTTCTACTAAGAAGTAATTAGAAAGGCTTTCAAGTGAACATTAGGATCATTCCAATCTGGCCTCCCACTCTGGGAGGATCAGAGTCGAGGCACCAGGCCGATACAACTCCTCGTGGCCCTCGGCTGTCACTGATAACAACTGTATCTCATTATCCTCCTTGCGGGGGCCATGGAGGTAGCGGCGACCGTAAACACCATCCTCCTATCCACCCACAATAGACCGTTCACCGACAAAAGGCACTCTCGGAGCCTTGAACCCAAGCCAAAAGCTCTATTCATGTTGCCGTGTACAGCAGATGTCTCGGTGAGCCTATGGAAGGTTACAGATCTGTTTCTCATGCAGACAGCAGCGACACAACTTAGTGTCATAAAGAGAAAGTTTGCTAACCATTTGGGATTACCAGGATTTCTAAACTGGCTCTTTACAACCAAATTGAAGACAAACACAATCTGACTTGGGTATTAACACACAAACAGATATATTCTTCATTTCTTTTCTGAAGAGTAGTCACAATACAGCTGAGAATAAATCAGTGAATTTATTAACTTTAAAACATGTAGAACTGGGTTTTTTTGGGGCAGCAATGACGACCATCAGACTTTTCTCATAAGACTTGGACAACAATAACAATCATTCCTCCCGAAAAACTGTTTCACTTTTTCAATTTTCCGTTTCAAGTATGCTTTGGGTCATTGTCTTGTTGAATCACCGAGTCTTATGTCTCAGATAGATACAGTCCCTGAAGCCCTCCGCCAATCTCCACAGGTTTCATGAGGCTGTGTAGTGGCTTTCCCCCCCGGCTACATATAGTGTTAAGGGTGTTGTCTCTCATTTGTCCCAGACGTATTGTGTTAAATCTGTGGAAATTATTATAATTTTTTTTTAATATTGTGGACAATGATATTAAAAGTCCTTTGGTTTGGTGCTGCTTGGTGATCACACCAAGAATCATGTCAGGAGTTCCTTTGCTCATAAACAAAGTGTCCGAATGTGGATTGTGGAACACTCGCGTCGTCTTAAATTGTTTTTCCAGCTTGTGATTAAGACACAAGCAGAATCACTCTTGAGAAATACAGACTTTTGCATCAGTAATGAGACTTTTATTGCTTTTATTTATAGTAATAACACCAATACAATCCCTACTTCTGATCTCTTCTCTTTAATTGGAGCACCTGACTCACTGGACTTTTAGAGAAGTCGTTAGCGCAGTGGTCGAGGTTCGGTTGAATTTTCCAGCCTGTACTGTGAAAGATTACTGACTGTGAATTAGACCATACTTTAATCACTGCAACTTTTTCTTGCAGCTGTATGTATGACAAGTGTAGCTTTTTGGATTAGGAATAGGGAGGGCAAGTTAACAGTGAAGTTACAGTAAAGAAGTGAAAAGTGCTGGATGTTCACACATTATTAAATATACTATTGTTTAGCATCCCACTGATTTCTTTGGTGCATGACTTCAATCAAAGACAAATCACTGTCGATGTTTGATCTCAGCTTAATGTCCTAAAGAAGACTCTCTTTGGCTTTTCTGTTTATGTTATTTTAAGTTTAACCAAAAAGGTATTCAGAGAGATACCACTTTGGGATGTGGGAAATTTTCCATGTGTAGCTTTAGTTTGTTGTAGATGGTAAAACTGAAGTTAAGCAGTGTCCCAGGGGATTATGATAATGCAGTTCTGCTTTTCTGCGGTGTAATCTTACTGCAGTGTTTTTCTGCACACATGGCACCTATAGTATATGCAGCCCTGCTCTTTTTTTTTTCCCTCTACCTGTTTTGTTCCCTGTTCTCCTGTTACAGTTGCTCTTTATGTGAATTTGGAAAAGAAACTACAGATTGCAAAACAGATCAAATGCGACTTTGACCTCATACTTGCTTTGTTTCTTTATTATGTGACCGACTCATCTTTATTTTTACTAAATCATAGTTCGGTTTTTCTTCTATGACCTGCAGAGAAATACTAGACACACTCTCCAAATCTGTTTTAATACTGATCAAACACACATTGTGTGTGAAATTTCAGTTCACTTAAAAACCGCAAGCCTTTTGATGGCCCTCAGAAAATTGACATGTCACAAGCTAAACTACAAAAAAAACCAAACACAAAACAGCACTTCACGCACGAGTGACAGTGTTTTCATTCTCCTTGCGACTTGCACAATGACGACTTCAGAAAAACACAATAAGGAAATTCAGATTAAGAAGCAGCACTTTATGAAATTAAGAAAACAATGGCACCATAATCAGCACACAGTGAAACATCTTCTCCAACAACTCGAGCCATTATTAAAAAAGCGAAACAAATCAATCATTACCGAGTGCGATACCCCTGCTTTCATTAGAAAATCATATAGATTAAATGTTAATCATAGCTAACTCTATACCAGTGGGCTTCTGCCAAGATGACAGATGGACCATTAATGAGAATAATGAGGGGATCTTAGTCTATACACAGATATGGAGATGCAACAACAAGCATAACACCACACTTGGCTTCCAAAAAAACTGTTATTTCGACAGAAATAGTGGCAGATAATCAGTATGCTCATACAGCGCTGCTTCTTTCCCAAAGTCAAAGAGTATGTGTCAAAAATATGTGAGATCACTACAACGTGGATCCGGACATGTTTTAAGATGCTTTCGTAGTGGTGGCTGCCACCAGAGACTGAGGGAAATTGGTGGTAACACCTGTCACACACATTCAGCATCAGATATTAGCATCCGTCTCTTTTACTGGTCTGCGAACGATGAATAATTACTCGTTTAAAAATCTGCCTATTAGCGCTAACCAGGTTATATTGGACATCTGTCTCAAAAAGCTGACTGATATATAATTGGCCGCCATCATATTGTGCTTCAGTCTACGACGAAGCACGCTGGCACGATGGGGCACCGCAAAGCACCGCCGCCCCTCGCTCCGGCCTTGTGACGTAGCTCCCGCGTGTCGGCTCCACGAGCGAGTCGAATGAAATTGTGCGAGATGAAAGTTGCAGCTGATACAGAACACATATGTCCATACATGGCGCTCGGTGGCACATTATTGGCACGGTGCATTCATCGGGTCTGATAACATATGTTTCGAACTCAGGAGGTTTTGGGCAGGAGGGAATAGCGCTGCGTTTGAAGTCAACTGCCGCATTAAGCAGAGAAGCGGCACAGTTGTGTGGAGATGCTCTCTTGTTCAAAGGGATGGAAGGAACCGCTCCGGGGAGCGTCCAACATCAAGAGCTGACCCCGGCACTGTTTCCCGCTACCTTCTGCCATGCATCCCGCCGCCGTATGCTGTGATTCCCAAAGACCGGCAGGCCTGTGCCATCTGGCCTCACTTCGGATTCCCTGGACACATATTGGGAATCCAAACTATGCCACCTCCCTGTCTCTCCCTTCCCTCTGCGCTCTTTCCCTCTGGGTTGCCTCTACGCCTCCACTTCATCCCTGCTTGAGTGTTGGCTCAAGTGGAAGGGGTCTGCTCTCCAAGTGATCCCAGTTGCCCTTTTCCTTTTTAATCCCCTTGTGATGGGATCCAGTAGGAGCCCTTTAAATTCAGAGGGAAACCGTCAATAGTTTTTAAGATGAAGGAAAATCCCCTGAGGGTTATCCACCTAGTTTACTCCATCTCTGTTAGAGGATGTTTGTTTCATTACGTGACCTTCAGAGGACGTGCTGCTCTTCAAACTGAGGGACTTCCTCTCCGCCTATGTCAAAAATCAACATTCATGCATTTAAACCCCCTAGATCACGCCTCACAATGAATTGCTGCTGCAAATCTTTACATTTTGGAGCAGTGGCTGTGGTGCAAATGTGTTTACAGACTAACACAAAGAGAGAAGAGGCTCCAGGAAGAGAGCAGTGGTGGGCTGTGCAGTATGTTCTGTAGCACTGCCACAGATTTCACACTCCTTTTGTGTGTCTCTTTCTCTTCCTCTCCTCTGGGCGTCGCCTCAGTGGGGAATTCAATTCCCTAATAACTGGGGAATCAAAGTTGGACAGCACCACTGCTGAGAATCATAAAGGAAGCAGTGGAGTGGCTGGCCATTCATTCATCCAGGCCCATTACATCGTATACCAGATGGACACTGCACGTCACCGGGTGACATCTCAAGACAGCCGCGGCCGCCTGCCTGCCCGGCATGGAAAAGATGAAAGTTACAAGGGAGACGGGAGGCAGGTTGTGTCAAACAGAGACAGATCTGATCAACAACTGCACGGAGATGAAATCAAAGTGGCTGAAGCATGTGGCGTGAGGCATCTGGTATTCTAGAAAACAGAAGCTAGCGTAGCTGCCAATGCTTTCAGGGGAGAGAAGCCTCCCCCCGCTCAGCGGCCTCAAGCCAGTGGAAGTGCTGCTGGCGAAGGCTGTGTTTTAAATCCACAAGAGGTGTGTTTGTTGGCCGTGTTGTCCAAAGGCTGCTTTGAGGGGAGTGGGCATGGTATTTTTTGCAGGTGGAACAGACACAACACAGACAAGTGACAAAGGTCCTGGCCTGGATTCAGACCAGGAAGTCATGTTTACAAGGCACACACTTTATACCGCAGAGCTGCCAGGACACCCTTGTGCAATGTTCTTAACACAACAAGTATAAACACTAGCTTATTTACTCTGCGTAAATCAATAGGAAAGGTGACGGTAGGAATTTGCGTCTACTGGAAACGTGCCAGCATATTTACTCAAATGTCTTATCTGCAGGACGAGCCAAGATCGGATAGCAGATTTCTGAAATGCTCATTTTCGGATTTACATCACCAGATAATAAATTTCTCTTTCCAAAAAGCAAATTACAGTCTACAGCAAACTAAAACATGCAGGTTCACGCGCTGTGTAACAGCATTATGTATGGCGTATCTGTGTACATCTGCACGTCAAGTGTAAAGGACCTGTCAAGCCCTCCTGGCATTGATTTTTACATTTCATCCTACTTCCTGCATAGAGCGCTGTGAGCATCTGATCCCCTAATCTCAGAATGCCAGCTTTCACTCAATGTCATCTGCCAATGAGCTGCAACCAGGCGCCCATCCTGCCTCTGGCACCAGAACTGCACCCATCCAGCCTGTGTGCGTTAATACCCACCGTTGCTAGGCTACAACGAGAGGAATCAAATTTAGGTGGCTTCCACAGCTGCGTTGTACTGTTGTGCACCGAGGGATATACATGGCAGCGTTCCCAGTATGCACCTGGATGGAATGAAACAGGAAGAACTGGAGAAGTCTAATCTACTAGGCACAGTGACTGTCTGCCCCGAGTTTGCCCCGAAACAAGAAGTATGTCCGGAAACAAGAAGAAATCACATTTCACATTATGGATTTTCAGCTTTCCTTTAAGGAGGCACGCACTGTTGACGAGGTAAATGTGTATTCTTCTGACAGGAGGAAGGTCAGCAGGGGAACTGCAAGTGCTGAGAAAAGTGGAATCTTATCTGGAAACTGTTAGCTTCTGGCCTTTTTTTTTTTCCAAATCCCTTTTAAAATAGTTCCATGAGGCATTTAACACTGGCATGTAATAAAAATGTGTGTTTCGGCAAAAGTTGGAGAAATCTCAGAATAGCACAAATCTAAAACACTCAGGGTTTCTCTATAAAGTCCTAATATTCTTATTTTCACTTCACAAATGCACATTGGAGTGCTGTGATGTCCTCTTTTAATCAGTTTGCTGTATCACTGCATGCTCTTTTGCTCAGATCTGTGAAACAACAGAGACTCGAACAACTGGCTGCAAATAGTGGTTCCAACATGCCAAAAACCATAAAGGGCTTCTCCACAGCTGGCTTCCTGCATCTTAGTTTCAATGTAATCAGTGAGCCGCGCTGCTCAGATATTGTTAATTTCGCAGCATTTGCACATCTGTAACAACATCTTAACAATCAGTTTCAAAAGAGCTGTGAGCCAAAGGCTGAGTTATTAGATCTTGGAAAACATGTTGGCAACATAACACTTGTCAGACAGTCATTAAAAAGAGAGAAGTTTTAAATCTCTGTAGAGATGAGTTTTGGGGCTACATTACAGTGATGGCCATGTGTTATATCATAAAACATTATCATTAACATATTTTTCAGCATTTGGCGCAGGGTTTGGGTGGGTGGAGGGTTGTTGATAGATCACCAAGGGGGGAAAAGTAGTTATTGAAGCTAAGTTAAATGAATATTATTGATTATATATAATCAATACGCTTAAATTCGACCTGGATTATGCAAGTCGTAGTTACCTTATTTGTCCTTCCAGTGGCATTATTGGCTTGTTCACGGTATTAATCTCCAGCATCAAATTTCAAAAGTACTGATTTCAAACTGAGTCCTAATTTCTTATTAACTATTGGTGACCATAAAAAACATCTGACCATGTGTAAGCCTTCTTTTTAGCACCAGCGAAATGTCCTTAGATTTGAAACCTTATGTACCGATCTCCCCATTGCCTTACCCAACATAATTCTCCCTTTGATTTCCAAAGTAGATGTGGCCTCAATTTTAAAGTTCTTGAATATTTCTATTTTATTGCAGTCAGTGTTGAAGGTGTAGGTTGTGGATTTGGGGGCTTTAGACTTATTGAGTGTCCCATGTTATGGCTTTCTCAGTTAGGTTATTCATGCCTTGGGTATTGGATGCTATTAAAAGGGATCCATCTGCATATCTGAGGTGGTCCGTATTTTGGCCCCCAACAATACAAAAATCCTTATTCACTATCAGCAAGCCCAGCATTCCGAAAGGACTCTTTGGCATATAGGTTGAACAGGAACGGGGATAGAATGCTGACTCCATGGGACCTCAGTGGGACGCTAATGAGGATGGAAAGAGAACAAACGCAAGACGGGGAAAAAAATCTTCAAAATTAAATTGGAAGCAAGAGAAAGTAACACGGGAGATACAAGAAAAGGGGATAGACAAACACAAAGGTGAAGCCAGTGTAACTTTTGACAGCACAAACTAAGATAAATCCAAATAGCTGCTGAGTGGTATTGATGCCATAGCTATAAATCCTGTTTATCAAAATGTCAGCTTTTTTAATTAACAAAATAAATCATGTATTAAAAATGTAAAGAAAAGTGCCCATAAACATCACCTTACTTTATTTGAATTTAGCTTGATGTCCCAACTCTGTTTTTTTAAGCCTTAAACTCTTTTATATTGACTGTCCCACCAAAGCCAACATAACTCAAGTCACTCCTTTGACTCTGAGAACGAATTAAAAAGAGTCCAGAGTATATTCCTTCTGGTTTTTTTAACCCCTGCCTTGGCATGTATAGATTGGTAATCCTTCCACATGTGACTTCAAAGCTGGACTTAACCAGTGGGTGGAGAGAAATATTTTAACACAGGATGTCAGTGCTGACTGATAAATGCACAAATACACTTTGATTTGAAAAAGAGCCAAGTTTCTGGACTTTGGGATCCACCCCCTTCTTGGATAGATTTAAGCACCCTCGGCTTCATTCAGCACATCTGCACACTTCCCCAACTCAGCAACAAACCTCCACTGCAGCACCAAACAAAGGAACACTTTGCCTCGTTTTCCCCAAGACACATTAAGAGCCATTAGACACTTCATATTTGACCAGGATTTTTTAAAGTTTTATATCCCAAAAGTAAAAAAAAATAAATCCATTCCCTCCTCCAGCTTCTCAATGCCACTGTGAGTCAGAAACAGATGCTGGTACCACCATGCTGCCAAGATGACAGGAGCTGCCAAATTCAGTCTCCTTCACCAGCGGAGGCTCAAGTGATGTTCAAGTGCACACTCTAAAGGAAACTGTATTTGTCTCATATGTTAAATGACTCCAGTATCAATGTGGACGTGATGCATATGAAATAATACTTAAACATTTTTTGAAGTCAAATGAAGTCCTTGATATGAAAAGAAAGCACAGATGCGATTCATTTCCTGCTCTGTGTTTCTTCCATCCTTGCCTCGCTCCTTTCCTTGCCGCTCCGTTCCAGCTCACTTCCAGGTAGAAGACGAGTGCCGTGACCAAGAGGAAGAAAGTAGAAGATTATTTCAGACCTATGTGTGACCTCGCACTCATCAGTGGGAGTGGGTTCTTTCTTTTTTCTTTTGAGAGTTTTTGATATGATGGGTGAAAAGGGCAAAGAAGAAGGTGAAGAAGAGCTGGCAGATGGAAGCAGCGGGATGGTGTTTGTTGTGGCAATAAAAGGGATAGGCCTTAGGTACTGTAGGTGTAATACAGATAGCATGCTTGAAATTACGCACATTATTTAAATATCTATATTTATGGGAGAAAACAATCATGTGTAAACTATAAATATAAAAAATGAAAATATTCTATTATTGATTTGCGTCAGTTTTCCTTTTTGTTTCGTTTATGGTCATTTCCTTAAATGGTGAAAATTTATACAGAAAATTCCTTTCCTTTATGATTCCCTGATTTAAACAGTAATTGTACTGTATTTTTGAGTGTACAATCAGACAAAAAATAGAAAATATTTAAAGAAGTTGTAGTTTTGTGTAACTTCATGAATGCTACTTTTCACTTTTATTCCTCTACACCAATAAAAACCGCGGACAGATACTCCACAGCAGCATACTCGGACATAAATGTTTTCATATACAAGTCAGCAGATAAAAATATAAAACCTTTTGACTGTTTTCAAGGCAGCATTTCTGCATGTGTGATTGATATTTTTCTACACTTTATTAAAGTCTGCGGCAGGCCTACTTGTTCTAAAATCACGGTGATCACACGCTGGACGAGGACACAGAAAAGACATTAAGAAAACAGACAATGCTCTTCAACAACTGTTTTCCTGCTTTAAAATTTTACTACTGGGGGTTTCAAATGAAATTAAAATAAGATTTTCTCCTGTCTCTGAATGAAGGACGTCAAATTTAAGTCGAGCGAGAACAGTTTGACATCAGAGCTTGTTCCCTGTTAGTCAATCAATATTCGCTGAAAGAATGAAAACACAATGTGGCAACAATTCAGCTTCTATTTAAGCTGCTCTAAATTTAGAGTATCATAATATTTACTTTTGCATTGCTTTAAAAAGACCCTCCTACTAGCATATTATAAATGTGACAAATAGTTTTTAAAATAAAGTATATACTAGAAAAAAAACATTTAAACTGATAAGTGCCAGATGGTACTGCAGTACATACTTAAATATATATATTTATTATATATAATTATATGACAAAGACAGAGAGATTAATGTTAGGCTGAATATGATTGTTACAGGCTGGAGGAGTCTTTAACACTAAAGACACTAATGGCCTATCAAAAGCCACATATTGCCTGTGGGAACTGGCATATCCTTGGACCTACAAGCGTCACTTTCTCCCTCAGTCACACATACCCGCTCTGTCTCACGCCCCGTGTGAACACTCATCTTTAACGAGGGGAGAGCTGAAACCGTGCGCGATTGTTTTAGAGAGGCTGCCCTAAAGGCACGATATCGCTCAGTGTGGGACTGTTTCTCCAGTCATACGTCCTCTCTTGTTGATTGTGCGCAGCAGATCAGCGGCAACAAAGGCGTCATTAGTGGGGCTTTAGTCTCCACCAGGCCCGGGCTAATTATGAATGGGGGGCCCGGTAATAATTCAAGGGCCCATCGGTGCAGCTTGAAACTGAAGAGAGAACTTCACAGATTCAGTGGTGGCGTGCTCGGCCCATCTGCCTCCGTTTCCCAGCCACCTGCCTGAAGATCTGACCCACGTCAGCCACAAGATTGGAGCACCGTTAAGCACAAGAGAGAGGCAGAGGAAACATATGGGATTTATACCTCGCTTTAATGAATGATTTGCAGTGGTCATTAAAAGCTTTGGACAGTTACTTGGTGGGAGCCCGATGGCCTGCCCTCCAAAGTCTTATGTGAATTGTAAAAACGATCTCTATTTAATCAGACCAAATGCTGCTGAAATACTAAAACTGTGGACAAACAACACTAACAGTCACATTTCAGTATCAGTCACAACTACAAATGCTCAAATAAGTAGTTTAACATCCCCATTTGTGTGCTGGTGGTTCATTCTGCGCTGCACTGATTACTGCTGTAATTATAAGATGCAACTTTAATGCCAGCTTACACTGATATTCAATAAAATTACTGTTCTTTCTAGAAGTGATCACTGCTGCTGCCAGAAGAGGGCAGTATCCATTTTCTTAATCACAACTCAAGTGATTTCCCCCTTGGCCAGTGCATGCACAAACATTGCTCTAATTCCAAACCCACAAAAGAGGGAATTTAAAAGTAAACAAATGAGCCCAATGGGATGATCAGCATTCTCAGATTCGCAGCATAAACTCTTTTCCCATGGAGCTGGCTCATAATTTAAGCACAGGACTTGGATTCATCTCAGCTCTCGACTCATCTGGTGACGAAGCTCTGATTTATAACAGCTCTCAACTCTGACGTCTTTTTTAGGAGGTTTCAAACGGGGGGATGAGATCAAAATGCAATTTATGGAGTAGTTGCAGGGCTGAAGTGCCATTATAGAGTCCATACTGTTTTGTTTTGCTGTCAGGCGACTTAAAATACTGATCAAACTGTAGCCTTAAAGTTTTGATGAAAACGTCTCTAATGCCAGTCAAGGATGCGGTTTCTCCTTCACAGTCTCGAGCATGCTTATGTGAGAGAAGGTAAAAATCAAAATATTAGGCCTATGAACATCCTCGAGTCGATTCCCAGGATGTTTAGTGATTATGAGTGCTATCGCTAATCTCTAAATCAAAAGAGAATATGTTATGCATTACTAGTCTTTCCAGGTCAGTCATTAATATACAAGTTCTAATTTGGGCCTCCACATATAAGTCCTTTCTGAATGGAGGAGCTAATTTGAAAGTAATCTAAAGTGGCACGCAGCTTTTTGTCGGCAATGACATCATCCTGTCGATTATTCACGCCGCTTCTAAAGACGGTTTCCCAGTGATGGCTTTGCTACCAGTTATAAGTGCCGCCTCGGGGCAACAAGCTCCGTCTCTTTGGTTTTCTCTTCTGTCCTTTCCCTGTTCAAAATACTTACATCGAACCGCAGGGTGCAGAATTTCCCCTCACTTTCCCACCACGTCTGGAAATTACAGCCAAAAACAACATATTTAGAAAAACTTTCACAATTACATGTTTTGCATGACAAGTCGACCCAAGAGAGGTGGTCATATTTGTGGCCTTGTAATACCGAGCTGGGGAAGAAGCAGCGAAGAAGTGATAGAAAAGAAAAGAGGAGCTGGAGACAGGGTCCAAAAAAAGAGAAAAATTCAGGGCTGGTTTTGATCTGGATTCAATGGCCTGGAATAACTGGCCCCTGAAGAGCTCTTGTATCAAATGGTATCTGTGACAGGGAACAGGGAAGGGGGATAAACATGCTGCATTTAACATGTGGACATAACACCTCCCCCTAACACCATCTGGGAAGGAAAACAATCTCATCCGCAGCTACCAAAGAAAGATCCTGTTTTTGGTTGCATTTCATCAACCTCAATTTGCTTTTAATTCTGAAGCAACAACTCAACTGGCGCTTGAGTTGTGTCTGAATAAATCGATTTTCTGAAGGTAAAAAAAACCAAACAGCATGAGCGTCAAAATGTTTTATTTTAACAAAAGACTAGGGCTAGCGTGATAGCAGGGAAGGCTCATCGACAAGTTGGCTGACTCCCCTCTCCCTTTGAATCGTCCTCTGCTTTGTAATGTGAGGGTGTTTGGAGGCAGGTCAAAAGGCCCTTTCAACCCAAGGCCTCACCTACTTCCTAATGAATTCCCAGGGTCCATCAACCTGCAGGCGCTCCCATACAAGCTAACCAATGATTACACCTAGAGGGGGAGAGGAGGCGGGTGGAAGAGGAGTGGATGCTGGTGAGATAGAGCATCCCCAGATAGACACCCCAGTATACACACACACACACACACACACACACATACACATACGCACACATACACAACCTCACACTCAACCACCACCACTACCATCGCCCCCCAGATTGGAGGCAGGTGCAGCAGCAAATCAAGCCTCATTAGCTGCACCTTCTGCTAGCGTATACCGTGGACAGATGGAAGCTCGCCCTCACATGTTACCTCACATCAGATGGCAGTTGGAGGAGGGTGGCTAGGGGGTAACGGGGAGGAACACTCGCCCCCTTCTGCCGACACTACTCCTTCCGAGCTACAAGACGCCCCTAAGCGGAGATCTAGCACCAGAATGCTCCTTAACCTTAATCCTGCTGGCAACAGCTAGTTTCCAGAGAATATCTAACATCACATCAGCTGTAACTTTTTCTCCTTCCCCCCTCCGCCTCCTGTTAGGCCTGGGCCTGGTTAGAGAAGTACATTCCTGACCTAAGGAGGAGTCGAGAACCTGCAGAGGCCTCCCCCACCACCCACCGACTCACCCGCCGTGGTCACATTTCTGCCGGATCCATGTAAAAAGAGATGAGAACACGTATGTGTTAGCATGTTGCGGGCACATGATATGTTAAGGCACACTATGAAGCAACCAGGTAAGTGACAGAGCTTCAGCTGCAGAGTATCACATCACCGCTCTTGTCCTCATGGCTCTGACACAAGATCCTGAGCGGCTAATTGAGGCAGCAGCGCAATTCACTGGTGCTGGGCCCAGTGTCAACACCTTCAAGGTAACAGCAGATTTATGCCCATCCCTCTAAGGACGTAGGCAAAAAGGGTCAAGGCGGGGTGAGGGGGAGGGGGCATGTGCAAACCGACACCGTCTATGGGAGAAAAAAATAGTGCCTTTCTGCACAGAAAATGCTGTCATAACTGAATGAGTTTAGGAAGCTGGAATTTCCTGTCAGGCCTCTGAAGCTGTCATAGGTCAAAGTGAGTAAAACGTCTGTGAATAAAGATGCCCACATGATGACGGCAGCAACCCACCTAATTTCCTCAAATGTCAAGTGAGAGATTCTGCTTTCCAACAAAAAAAAAAGGGAGGCCCAAAATAAAAAGTTTACAGCAACTGAAAGTCAAAATAGAACAACTCAGAGGACAAAATGCAACAACAACACAGGTAACTTTTAAGTGCTTTATACGGATAATAAGGTCAAACGCAATTTTACGACTTAGATAAGTGGTGTTTGGCAAGTAAAATGAATACATATATTCGCTGATTTTCAGTTATGGCTGGATGTGACTAATTTAAGGTTTAAGTTAGAAAGGGTTGGGATAGGAAAATCCTTAAAAGGGTGTTGGTTTTGCAGGGAGAATGAGGGCATTGGTACAATGGGTACTTTGTTTCAGGCTAACAGAGGGAGGGGTCACCGCGGTGGGAATAGAGCTTTGGGATTAATGGATTGAACCTAAGAACCCGAATCCTAAGGTTTTGGGGGCTTCTACCTTATAAACCACAGCAGGAAATGTATTACTAAAAATCTTTGGAAGAATTCTGCTTTAAAAAGCTACAAGTTTTAACACATAATGTCTGTCAAAGCTGCCTAGTTTTATGTTCTAAGGTTAGCAAGTGTAATGTAAAAAATGTAACTTGGACTGAAAAAGAAAAAATCATCCCTCAGGTATACATAGCATTTTTCCATTTTGGCCTCTTTCTGCTTATTGTTTTGGTTTTTGAGGCTACCACAGACTGTATGTAAAAGATAGCTTCAGATGATGTCATCAGTTAGCTAGTTAGTGGTACAATAGAGCTCAATGGTGAAATTCGGGTAGTAAAATTCCATTCATTTAATGTTGTAACCATCCAAAGCAGACTTACTTCTAGCTATAGCATTTTATTCATTTTATTTGCAGTGTTGTAAAAAAGAATTACTCTTATCTTACTGTCTTTAGTTGAAACAGCGATGTCTGATTGTTGACGGTTGTAAATGTTTAAACTAGCAAATGTCAGTGCTCAAAACTTCAGAAACCACCTAAGTGGTGACTACAGTCAGCAACAAAGCACCGAACCATATCAACAGCTAGGCTGTAGTCTAGCACAAACTACAAAGTATTTTAATAAATAAATATTTATTTTAAAAAATGTATGTACACACTCTTATCATTTTCTGTGCTTCTCTTCTTTTTTTTTTTTATCTAAATCAAATCTCTTTAATAAAATAAAGGGGAAAGTAACTTGTGGAGTGACCCCTGGTTTAGGAGGACTGTGAAACTATATGTTTATTTGCTTGTGACTTGTGATTTACGATAGTTGATAGTCCTCACATCATTCTCCATTTTTAAATGTAGTATGACAATGATTTTAAAAATGGACTTAAGTTATTATTTAGATATAACCCAAAATGAGTGATTGAGCCCATAAGCTAGGCAGGAAACTGTCCACAGAGGTCAAGACAGAATGCTGCTTCTACAGCAAACTTCAATAGGACCTGAAGTCTTTTTGTAACCCTTGCTATCACCATCCTTTTTTTTAGGTAGGCATGGCTATATGGAGAGATAAGAGTTGCCTGGGGAACTGCCACCAAACACTAGCAATAGCTAGCTAGTTAGCTGCTAATAAGCGGAATTCTAATTTTGGCTAACACAAAAGATGCTTGCTACAAAAACTGAACAGCAGACTTCATTAGAGTGTCTTTAAGTGCAGCTGAGTGATTAACATTACAAAACATTGTCTACCTGTCACTCAAAAGCTGCCTTGTCCTTAACAAAATATGTCTTTGTAATACTTATTAGAATATAAATGTGGAATATGAAATTCCCTCTCCTTAAAGAGTGTAGAGGGGAATATTAGCATCCCCAGAAGTAGCTGCTTGGTTTATACTCACCATTTTCTTGCCATTATCGAGCTACAGCAGGAAGCTGTTTCTGCCTAGATAAAACAACTGTACACTGTACCTGCTTCAAATAAGAGATACTAAAATAATACAGTGAAGCCTTTAGTTGCCGAGGAGCGAGGAATGTCCCCCAGGTGTCGATGTACCAGAAATTAATCTTACTGCTTTTACTGAGTAAAACTCACTTGAAGCAGGTTTGAGGCATGATGCTCAATATAAATATGTAAATAAACACATTTAAATTCATAGTACATCCCTACAAGTAAATGTAGGGTGTAAAGAGCATCTTCACTTCTTAGATTCATGCCAGGTTAGTTCGACACCCTGTAGGCCTCGTTCTTTAGCACGCAGAGTGGTGACAGGTCCTGCCGTCACTTTTACCAACAGCAGTGAGAGAAAGAAAGGATGGCACCTTAAACATCCCATTTATATTTCACACATTCAAATCTGTTCCCAGCGCAATGTCAAACTCTCTGTGATGTCAGGTCCTTGAGTGAATGAGCTGCGTCCGTATTGACATTTTTAACAACATTAATTTCAATCAAGCTGCTGAGGAAGTACTTCTGTTTTGCTGGGAGCTAATGAAGAGAAAAAGACACACATATGGGACTCTTTTTCTTTTTTGTGTGTGTGTCTCATCCTTCGATCTGCGCCCAGATCCATACGCCATATGGGAAAGCACGGATGACAAGATCCAAGAGTTCAATGCATTTCCAGTCTTTCTCTAAATGCAGCTGAAGAATCAAAAAAGGACTCCCTCTCTTGTCTCATATAGTCCCCTGGGCACATGAAAGTGAAGGTTGCTCTTGCAGCCCTTTTAATGACAGCCTTTTTTTTTGAGAGACAGAGAGAGGTTTTTGTTTCATTTAGAGCAAATCTTCATTGTTAATCCATTGCCTGTTGCCAGGTTTGAACGCACGGCGCCATATGTTGCACGCTGCCTCACTACCTTTCTTCTAAACCAAGGATTTCAAATTTGTCATTTTGATATGTTTCATAACGAGACAGCACGTTTCACGTGGGCTGACGGTCCTTATTAATGTGAAGCTGCAAACAGCTTCAGAGCTAATACAGTTGAAGCCTGTCAGGGCCATTTTAAACCCAACACTCTGGGAAAGTTTTAAAACCTTAAAAAGTTCATCCCGGTTTTGTGGTTCTACCTGACCCTGGTGGTGTTCAGATCGTATGAAAACCAAGAACGTCTACATTCACTCTCAACTAAAGCATACAAACATTTCTGAGTCAGTCACAGTTTTGAGAGATCTGGCTGAGTCACAGCAATGTGCTTCAGCCAAGACGAAGTCTGGAAACCATTAACAGAGAATATAGCGCGGCTTGAGCAGAAAGTACAGCTCATTTTTACGTTTGAATCCACTGAAAAATACAGAATTTCTTCCTGAGGCAGAAGTTTGTGGACACCATTTTTAAGGTAGTAACAGGTCACTTTATGCTCTGTTTAAAAAAAAAAAGTAACCAGCCCACAACATAAACAGTTTTTCCAGCTTAGCACGTTCACAGGTGGGAGTACAATATTATCGTGCCACAGTCTATACATTGCACCATTCATCACATAATTAGATTTTCATGAAGTAGATTGCCTCCTTATTGGCTGTCACTTCGACTCTGTGCCGTCAATGCGAGAAGCCCCCTTCTGCAGTCCGCTCCATCGGGCCCGTTTTTGCTTTGCATACCTGCCAACAAAGCCATAAAGAAATTACCCTAATCATCACGGTAATTAACATCAATAATTATTGACAGTGGCGCGGACGAGGAGGGATTGATGGACGAAATGGACGCTTCTCTTTCCTGAGCACTTTGAAGCCAGTTTCCTGGAAGAAGTTTTAAAAAATAAATAAAAGTCCAGTAAGCGTGCGCTATGGACGAAGTATAAGAGCCAAGTTGACGTCATATATTTGCTAATGTTGAGCGCCAACCAACAACAGCAGGTGACGCAGCTTCCAAAACCCCCCCCCCCCCCACCCCCCCACACACCCCCACACACACCCCCCCCCCCCCACCCCCCCCCCCCCCCCCCCCACAACCCCCCCAA
>VUQR01023566.1:10612-21551 GCA_015108515.1 Hemichromis elongatus | reverse complement strand
AAATTTGAGCTCTTTTCTTTGCAGGTAAAAAAAAAAACAACCCTCAAATTTAAACTTTAAACATTAGTCTCAGCTTTAGGCTTGTAGCTATAAAAAAGTGCACCAGTGTGTGAAGCCTATCTAATGGTAGCTGTGTTTGGAGCGAATGAGTCAAGTTGAAAATGACATCTGGTCCTCAGCAGGTATCAAAGTAGAATGTTTTTGTTGAAAAGCTTTTGTGTGTATCTACATGTTTGTGCAGGTACATGCATTTATGTGGGTGTAATGTGTTTCATCAAGTCTAAATAACCCAGAAACCTTCTGAGAGCCAATATTTTTTTAAGCAAACACTGCTTCTGTAATAGCTTTCAGTCACGCTCTGCCTGTCTCACCCTCTCTCTCTCTCTCTCTCTCTCTCTCTCTCTCTCTCTCTCTCTCTCTCGTGAAACCTAAATATCTTTTTAAGGAGTTGCTTACAAACATAGTAGTAATTAGGTTTTTTCAATTCTATCGACTCTTCTATCGAGTCACAGTTTCTGAGTAAAAAAAAAAAGGCATACTATATCAGTCTATCCCATCAGCCCCTTCCCCATGTAGTTGGCAGTGTTTATGACACCAGCTCCAGTTTATTATTTAATGTGGTGATTTGTCCAATGTGGTGCAAACTGTGTGTTTTACACTGTTGGAATTATAGCTTTTAGAACACAGAACAAACCAATACTGCCTGTTCAAGCAATAAAATTAATTCCACTATGATCTGCCAAAAAAAAAAACTGTTTCCCAGTCTATTATTAGATTACAGGATGGTAATTTTTAATGTTTAAATTTAAACAGCCAGCAGGACTCGGAGATCATTCTGTGTGGAAATAGAGTTACATGAACCACAAACGCCCATTTTTAGAATAAGCATGCACTGAGCCCTGAAGGTGAAAGCCTGGCCTAAAACAAACTCGATAACTACCACCACGATACCCATTATCTCCAACCGGGCTTTCAGGTTTTGTTGAGCCACTTAAGGCTTAAGACCCCTCTATTATAATGAGAAAGTTATGTTTTACACATTTTACATGTACACATTATGTTTACAGTAAAAGGTAGCATCATATTTTATTGCCTAAAGTGGTGCAACCATTTAGAAATCAATATAAAGACGGTTACCATTTAAAACAAGAATATAAAAATATTAAAAAAGATGCAGGATTTGAAGCAGATGTCAAAATAAGAAAGTGAAAATGTTTATGTTTTAATTTAAATGTACTGGAACTGGATTGGTTACCTGGTCATCGGAGATGGCTACTGTGTTCTTGAAGATGATCCACTCAACAATCTCGCTGCAAGGTGGCGTAGTCAGAGAGCCATTATAGATAAAGTATTTTTCAGTGGAGTTTGGCAGAAGACCTTGCAGAGTGAAGGGTGAAACCCTGGCGGTCTTTCCTGGACAGTAGACAAGACAGCTTAAAACCACGAAACACAAGAAGAGGTGAGAGAAAACACAAAAAAAACATGTGCTGTACCATATCTGCTCACACTGTTGATGCCTTCTATTATGGCAGCGTAGTTCATGTTGTCTTCAGTGCTTATCTGTGAAAAGGAAAACATAATTAGTTCACATAAATTACACATATATATACAGGTTCAAAATAAATATCTTAAAATAGCTTTACTAAGAAATAAAACAACCCTAATGCTGTTGGACAGTCAGTAAATTGTAAAACATTATGTTCTGATTGACTGAAACTTTGTAAGTTAACAAAGTAACAAAATATGAAAGATTAAATTAAACAAACAACGTACAACCCTTTCCTCTCAAAATTATAAACATAACATTTTACCATAAAGTTAAGAATAGGACTATAGGACATATTCAAAACCAGAACTTTTATGGTTACACTGCTTTCACTATTTCCCAATAAAGTATCTAATTTTTTTTTAATTTTGAGGAGAAAAAAAGAAAACGATAAGAAGATAAAATTTTGACCCAGTTACTGCCAAAGTTGCTGGCAAGAAACAAAACTGGTAGTTTTCATGCCCAAGCTTTAGCTGGAAAGACACACAGATATTCCCCGCTGTTTCACGTGAGGCATTTTTCTTAGTTTTGTTCCAACTTGACCTTTGACAGTTTCAACGTGCCAACATGCCCTGAGGCAACATGACGGCAGAAAGCAGACTGCACGTTAAGAAAAAGTATGCACGATGCTCAGTATGAACCATGACACTGAACACAGAGCCAAGAACACATCAATGATCATAAACCAACATTAAAAATAAACATTTAGTCTAATCATTGAGCATTATCGTTCAATTCAACAATATTTACATAGCGGCAACACAGCAACGATTGCCTCAAAGCACTTTGTATAGTAAGGTAAAGACCCTACAATAATACAAAGGATCAAATGAAAAGAAAAGTCCAGCAGTCACATGACCCCGTATTAACAAGCACGTTGGTGAAAGTGAGAAGGAAAAACTCCCCTTTTAACAGGAAGAAACCTGCAGCAGTACCAGGCTCAGGGAGGGGTGATCATCTGCTGTGACTGGTTGGGGTTAGGGTAGGACCACAGCCAATCAGCTCTTTTCAACACAGGAGTAGCGGCTCCATGCTGAGCCCCTCCTCAATGATTGAGCTTAAATCTTATTTTATTTGAATTATTTCACTACCTCAATCCATCTATTGTCATGCATGCACTGAATAGCTTTTTGCATTTCAATGCTTTACTCTTTAAGCACACAAGTCACACAAAGCTGTAAACCTGTTATCAGCACATAACAATATGCCTTGTAGTGGACACATGCACACAAAGCACACACCTCAAATAGAACAGCGAGCGCTGTGATTCTGCCTCCAGCCTTGATGCTTTCATCCAACGAATCGAATCGAAGCGGGTCATAACAGTATATCTGCATCTACGGGAGTAAACAGACAAAAATAAACACTAACAAGTCGAGTCTATCAGGCCAGTGAGATCATTTAATTCAGACCCTGAATTTCTTTTTGTAAAGGTATTTTTTTTATTAAGTTATTTAGCTTTAAATTGGGATTATATTTAATTGATGCTTTATAATAATTCTTATTATAATATTATATAATTAATAATGAATATAACATTATAACATTATTTTTTATCATATTTGAGTAAATGCCTTGAGATGCATCATCTGAAGTAATAAACAAAACAATACAAAAAATATATAAAACTAATCTAAGTAAACAGAGCAAATTAAATAAAAATTAAATGGAACAAAGGTTGTAGGGGTAAAACAAAAAATAGTAAATAATTATTAGCAATCCATCATTAACTAAAGACAAAACAAACACAATAATAACGACAGTTGCGATTAACGATATTTAGTTTGACTTTAGAGTCTAACATAGCTGAATGCTTCATTTCTGGACAGAGCTGAATTTCCAGATATAGTTTAAACTCTCCTGATCGTAACACGAACTTTAGTCTGGAAGTATATTTAACGTGTAGGTCATTACTGGTCTCAACACTAGTCACATAAGCCGACTCACCTCTAGAGGGTATTTCACTCCATCCAGACTATGTTCTGAGCCCTCTGAAGAGGCGTTGCAGCACCCCCAGTGGAAAGTAATGCACCCCACCTTCACCTTTGACCTAAGACCTCCTCCACTGACATAGAAGTCACCATCCACATTGACGGTCACTAACAGAAAAGAGACATGAGGAAAATTGGCAATTGTGAGGCTGAATTTGCTTTATTTAATAATGTTATTAAAAAAAGCTACAGTAAGAGAAAAGTATAGAAAGAGATGCCATTTGTACAACAGCTAGCGTGACCCAAACTGGGTTGGGCTAAAGGACCAGTAAATCTACAACAGAATGGCACAAAGAAAAGAATCAAGGTGTTGCAGTGGCAATGATTGTTGTAGATCTCCTTCAAATTTTGTATTTCTTAATTGTATTCTTCGCCTGCTGCCTTGAAAACTCAACCACAACACAGTGAAAATGTCCTGAAAACAATAGATTAGAAACATACAGAATATCAAAAGACGATCCTCTCTATAGAATACTGTAAGCAGCACCTAAACTTTACCACAAAATAACGTCTGAATAAAAAGTCGTCCTTCCTCTAACTTACTAAAAAGATCCTCTCTGTTTTAAGTCACTGAACACTGAACACATTTTGGTCACTGTAGTAACTCTCTTTGTTTGCCTCCCTTTGTGTACCATGTAATCCATGTGTGTTTAAGCCTGTTATGTTTTATTGTCTTGTCAAAAATCCAATATTCCGTCAGGGTAAATATTGGCTCAACCTGCTGCTAATTCATTCTTGTTGACAAGTTTACAAGCACATATCCAATGTCCCATCCACCCCCTTTTTCTGAAATTAAAATCATACCATATAATTTGCACAATTATATAATTTATAGGAGCTGTGACTTAAACATTACATTGGATATTTGTCTAAAAAATGCTGTTAAGATATTCCAGACCTCAATTTTATTGTGTAAGGAGAAAAAAAAATCAGTTTCTAGGCTCAACAGGATCCTCCACTGGTGATCATAATGTATGTAAAATGTCTACAGTATTTTATTCTCTACAGTAGTTGAAATATAGCATATGAGAATATATTGAAGTGACAGAACTAGACCATTATTCTCAATGTTCTAGAAAACAACAACAGCAGCAACAACAAAAAAGACAATCAAAAGGATAACTGTTATTACCAGTCTTGCCATCATTCTTGATTGTTGTTCTGTTGGTGGTCAGATTCTCCCAGCCATCAAAGCTCAACTTCTGGTACTGTAGTTTCACCTGGGCCAGGTTCTGTTCTATGTTGATGGGAGACTGCTTGGCGTTGCTGCAGGACGGAAACTTCTTGGCCCAGTTGTTCTGGTTCAATGTCCCTTGAGTGTAAATAGACAATTAGGGTTCAGATAAATCACTAATGGGGCCGTGTGGATCTTGGTGGAAAAACCACCAACTAATAATCAAACCCAAAATTAAAAAAAAAAAAAAAGTCAACAGTGAAAGTTACTTTCAATAATTTTCAGTTGAGTAGGTGACTCTCGAGTTCAGGGGTGCCACAAAAGTAAGGCCTGGGGCCCAGAAATGGCCTGCCAAAAACTTAATTCCTGCCCACTGGACAGCTATTGATAAAGACCTGTCCCATGTTCAATCATACTACACCAAAGTAATTAGATAACAGATAAACAGTTAAATGACAGAATAATTCTTGTTTGTCTTCATCTACTATAGATATAAATGTCGTTTTTTACAATCTACAGTACAAAAATAACAGGATCTTATTACACAACAGTGTAACACAACATCAGTTTTCTTGTTTTTATTTGTCTTTTTTGTGTCATCTGAACAATATGAAAAGATCTGGATAGACGACAGGATGTAAAACCTTAAGTGGTACTAGCTACTGTACATCAACTCAAAGTAGATCACCTTTATTTATAAAGCTAAGATACTTAACCCCGTAAAATAGCACCAACTGTTGAATATTGGGTGGTACTGGGGAAATTTTTGCTGCCAGTAGAACTGGAACAAAGTTGATTCAAGGAAATAAAAGAGTTCAAAGAGGGCATTGATATAAAACACAGATCAAAGCTGGTTGTGGAATGGATAAAACAGACTGAGATTTTTCAAAGTGATCACCTTAAACCTTCCAAAACCATTAAAGTCAGCAGAAACATTATGCTAAAAGCTTGCTTGCCAAATGTTTCTGCTCAAGGGACACAATACTAAAGGACATTTAAACATAGATTAAAAAAATACACAAATTATGTGTACTTTGTGCATATATACACTTTACAAAAATTAAAGGAACACTTTATACTATACTTATACTATAGCGTAAAGTCAGTTAAACTTCTGTGATATTGAAGTTTAACTTACTTGTAATATTGATCTGGTCAGTTAAGTAGCAGACCAGATTAGGCTGTTAATCAGTTTCAGAGTCAGTGCCTAATATGACTTTGTTCCTTCATGGCTTTGTTTAGCATACAGCACACTAGAACATTCTTTATGAAAGCGAAGGATAAGATGCCATCCTGTAATTCATTGGGACAGGCTATCTGACCGTCCATGAAATCCATCCACTCTCTTCTGCTTATCCTTGTCATGGTTGCGGGAGGCTGGAGCCCATCTCAGCAACCATAGGGTGAGAGGCAGAGTACACCCTGGACAGGAAACCTACACAAATACTGGGAGAACATGCAAACTCCACACACAAAGGCCCCGACCAGGTGGTGGAATTGAACCCACATAGTCAGGCAACAGTGCAAACCACCGCACCACCACGGTGCTTCTATCCATTAAATCCATCAGGATAATAAACAAAGTAGAGCAGATATAATAAAGTGTTCAGTACATTAAACACACATCTGAACTCTGAAAATCACACTGCTAAATAAAAAATACTTTTTCTGAGTATGAAGATTATGATCTACAATAACTGTTATAAATGTATTGTATAATCACTATTCGTTAGCAATGTCCTTTTTTGTATTGAAGTCTTTATGATTGTACTACAGGCCTTCTAACCAAAATAACCTAGTGTAAGCTCAGGTTTCATATTCAAGTGTTTCTCTCTGAAATGTAATATGCTTTTGATATAAGAAAAAACTCTGCTGATAGAAAGTACTGAGTACTGTGTTTAAGGTTCTAAAGATCTGAACTTAAATGCAACACAAAATTTGTCCACCGGAGAGCTGGAGCCATGGAGAACATTATGCCATCTGTAACAATGTCCAGCATGACTTGTTTGGTGGTGGGTCAGTGATGGCCTGGGAAGAGAGACCTCTACAGGCTAGGCAAAGACACCCCAGCTGCCATTAGTTATCAGTATGAAATCCTAATGGTTGGTTAAATCCTAGGTTCCTTCTGGTGTACAACAGTGCCTGACCTGTGGCAGGAGTATGTAAGCAGTTTCTTAGGGATTAAGAATACCATTCATCAATTCTTGCATGACCTAAATCCAATAGACCACCTCTGGGAAATTGTGTTTTGGTCCATCCAACATTGCAAAGGTGCACCTCAGACTATCCAGAAACTCAGTGATGCCCTGATAGAGATCTAGGAGATACCCCCAGGATGCCATCTGTTGTATCATTGGCAGGATGCTCCATCACATCACTGTTAGGCACATGTATAAGCACAAAGGGGGGCACAAGCAGCAAGTTTTGGCCTGTCTCAGCAATGCAAAGTCCCCAGCATCCAACATCAGCATGGAGGAGAGGAAGGCAGTCACATTGCTCGGTAATAACAAGAACATTATCATCCTTCTAGCAGACAAGGGTAGCTCAATTGTATTCCACCAAATAGACATCTACATTACTCACAATCTCATAACACATACATATAGGGCCTTGGGAGTGGGCACGCTATACGGCCTTCAGTGGACTGTGTTGTCAATCTCACCTCTTGCACCGGTGCATGTAGACATTGAGGGTACTCGGGAGGGCCCTGCTGACACCTGCTGCTCTCTGGCAGAAAGCACCCAGCACCTGACGTGTTTTAAATGCACTTTAGAACAGCACGAAGCAACACCACGTATGAGTGGGCGGGCGGAGAGGTATGTGGTCTTCACACCAATGTTCTCTGTTCGACATCGGGTGGGGGGGCTGGGAGGAGTTGGCCGTCTGGTCGGGGTCTAGGATGGTGGACCTCCCTGCTGCTGCAGCACCCGGGACGGTGGCTCCCACACCCTCTTGCAGATTGTTTCATGGAACAACCTTTTAAACACAAGCGTGCTCACGCACACAGATGTGCACACAGGTGTACACATGGGTGCTCACAGACAAACTACATCTTTCTTGGCTGCTACCTCCAAGCACATTACGCGTGTCAGTCTTGCGTGCTGCTCAATAACGTTCAATATTTAGTATTAGTACCTTACATATTCTTATCTAAGTTTTTGCTGTGATGTTGTGTTTATTGTGTTGCTCTCCTTTTGCTTGTTTTCTTTTTTTTCCTCCAACATGTGATCCGGCAGATTTTTTTTCGTGTCTTCTGTCACTGTCCTTCTTCCCTCTGTTTCCTGCCTTTCTTTTGTTCTCCCTTTCCTATCCCCAGTCATGTCTGCCCTGTCTGTAATAACTTAAAATAAATTTAAATAAATAAATAAATAATATTAACAAAGGTCAATCAAATGGTCCAATACAGCAAGGCTGTGATGATCCACTTGGTAAAGTAAATCCGTTGGGCATCTTTCTTGGCCTTCAGACAAAAATTCTGATTACTAAAGAACCAAATGGGACAGGCAAATAAAAAAATAAAATAAAAAAAGGTAAGGGTAGCTGCATGGCTTTGCTAAACTAGAAAGACTATCGTAAGAAAATCTTGTCACTTCTCAGTGACAGAAATATTTATGGACCCCTAAAATGAAACACAGGAAAAGGGTGATAGGTTGTTTTGTTCTAACTGCTTCAGGCAATGCTGTTGACCAGACGTCATGCCACAGGCTATACCCAGGGGAATCTACACCAAGTCTGTAGGGTTTAGTGAAGATTAATAAACAGGATCTACCTTTAAGACCAACTGTCTTGATGATCAACTCGTTCACCTATAACATCTCAAAGTTTCTGTCTTTGATTCTCAACCTGTTGGCAGGCAGCTCTAAACACCACGTCCACAATCTTGGATTTTGTTGAGAAGGTGAGAGATGTGCTTTGTTACATCTTTCTTTATTTGGGTTGCAGTCACTAAAGCAGTGGAGGGTAATTCATAAGAGATTACAGGATGTTACTAATATGAATGTTAAGATATCTGCACAATTTGTGACATCATGTCAAATTTATAATAAAGAGTAACTTAAAAACATGGAGAAGTTAAAAACATAATTGCTTTCACTATGCTGCTTGCGCACAGAAGGATATTATTGCATTGGAAGTCCAAAAAGCCACCCAAAGTGGCTTTGTGGTTCAGTGACCTGACACAGTTTATACAGTTGGAAAAAATAGAGTACGCTCTCAGAGGGTCCAAGGAAAGATTCTTTGCCGTTTGGGATTCATTGCTAAAACATTTAAAACCATACCCACATGATGGTAAAAATGGTAAATGGCCTGTATTTGTATAGCGCTTTACTTTGTCCCTATGGACCTCAAAGCGCTTTACACTACATTCAGTCATCCACCCATCCACACACACATTCACACACTGGTGATGGCGAGCTACAATGTAGCCACAGCTGCCCTGGGGCGCACTGACAGAGGTTGCCGGACACTGGGGGGCGCCACCGGGCCCTCTGAACACCACCAGTAGGCAACGGGTGAAGTGTCTTGCCCAAGGACACAACAACCAAGACTGTTGGAGCCGGAACCGGCAACCTTCCGATTACAAGACGAACTCCCAACTCTTTGAGCCACGATCAATAGTTGCTTAGCAGCTGCCGTACATCCTTATTTTAGTGATAATAATTCATTTTGTGCAAACCATTGCCCTTTAAGTGCACATCTTCAAATATGGTGAATTTTGTTGTACCTCATTTTTCACTTTATTCAGTTTTTTATTTTTTATTTTTTCTTCACCTCTGGATCGGTGTCCAAGATGTTTTTGGGTTGGGGTAAATGAGGTTGGGGTAAAATGAGCATTGTGGCCTTGCTACATGTATATCTTTGTACTACATTGTTGATACTCAATAAAGAAAAAAAAAACATGGATTAGTTATTTCCATTTGAGGGAATGATCTGAGAAGTCAGAACATGCCTGTTTAATTTATTCATATTTGTTCAGGCAGAGAAGCAGTTTTTCAGAAACATGAAAAGAAAGTGACTGGACTTTTTGAAGTTTCATGAAGACACTGCACCTGTCATCCAAGAGGCTTGTTTAGTTCTAAAACCAAGTGTTTTAAGATGCCTAAGCAAAGGTAGGCTATAAAGATAGATGTAGCAATAGAAAAACGACATAATATCAAGAAGTAGGAACATAAGAAACTTGAGGGGTCAATGGCTGAAAGAGGAGCTAGAAAAGATGTGGAAGATGAAAGCAACAGCGGTCACTGAGGTAACTAGAAAACTCGGGGCAGTGACCCCCACTCCCCCACCCAAACTGTGTTTATTTCCAGCAGATTCTAGGAATATCATCTGAGCTCTCTGAGGTCTTAGAAACATAGTTGCAGATACTCCTGCATGCAGTAGTTTATCCAGTGGTTCTATCCAATTACCCAAAATCTCATAATATGATGGTGACAGAAGAAAAGTCAGTTTATCACCAGTTTTTACCCCCCCTTCTTTTTTGGAAAGATGAATCTTTCAAAAACAAAAACTACCAGTCTGATAGGCCTGTATTTAGATCAATAGGTATACATGTAGGGAACAGACCTTTAGCCTAAAAATCAAGTTTCAAGTTTAATGTAACAGCAGCTAAAAGGCAATCCCAATGCATTGGCACCAGTACTGGGTGTGGAAGTCTTTTAGGTTTATCTTTCTGCTCTTTGTTCCTTTACATGCCACTGAGAATCTTTGTTTTAGCTGGAGCTTGTATACCTTTTGTACTCTGGTGTTTGCTCATTGCATAACAGCATGAATAGGCTCACCACAAACTCTGAAATAGCAGGGGCTTACATGAATGTTAGCTTTTCTAAGCTCAACAGCAGATGGGTCATGTTTTGACATAACTATACATTGTTTTATTTTGACATAGGGCAATGAATGTTGAATTCTTAATTTCACAGTAGTAATCAGAGCAGCAATCAGACCCGTATCCCAGGGAGGTGCACAAGTGTCCAGCGGTGAGCGGTGACCATGTCCCACTTGGGCCAAGGCCCAGCAAGCCCCAGACCTAACCATGCACACACATGCAGATATACACACAAACAAACCATTCGTTCACTCACTCTCACCTACCCACAAATGACATACAGAAAGATAAATACACATGTGCCCACATTGACCCTCCCACTCCTGTGGTGTAAGTAGCGGTAGAAAGTTGTCCTCCTTCCTAGACCCCTGTATATAACCCCTGAGCGTATTTACAAAAGGGTGGTG
>VUQR01023565.1:13766-30578 GCA_015108515.1 Hemichromis elongatus | reverse complement strand
TTTCTTTTGTTCTGAGCCCTCCGTCCTGGACCCCCCGCCGCCCACCCGGGACTGGTGGTCTGTTTTGTTTGGGGCTGTCAGGAGCCAGCCCTTTTGAGGGGGGGTACTGTCAGGGACCTGGGTCTGAGGGACCCAGGGACCATGGGCAGTTTTGGACAATTATCTGTTATGTATGCGTTTGATGTATTGTGTGGCTGTCCCTGAGTTCCCTGCTTGCAGGTATGTGTGTGGGTTTGTCTGGTGGGCTGGTTTACAGGCTCCATTGGACCTGGTGGGTGTGCCCTGCCAAGTGGCTGGCCACACCTGAGGAAGATGTCGGCACACCTGCAACTAATCAAGTCTCGTCGGAGGAGCTACTTAGGAGAGTGGTGGAGCTCTCTCCGACGTGGGATCGTTTAGTGAGGCTCCTGTTAGTTTCCCAGTAGAAGTCAGTGTATGTTGTTGTTGCGGTGCGTGTATGCTAAGCTGCTTTTGTGATTTCCCAGGAGGATTGCGGGACAAGTGGGCAGCCTTACGGACTACACGGGCACTAGGAGTGGAGGCACTGAGCACGGACACTGGATGGAGGCACGGAACAGGAGTCTGGGATTCACGGGGATGTATGGTTTATGGTTGATTCATTTCTTGTAAATAAACACTGTTGCAGTGAAGAGTCAGGCGTTTGGGTCCTGTTTCCCCACTTCCCCACGGTCTGCCGGCGTAGGCCGTGACACTCACAGAAGCTCACTGATGATAATGTTCACTTAATATTAAATGTAGGGCACCCAATATTCTGATTGCATACTAGCAGTCTATATAAACACAATCTATTCTGTTTAGTTTGGGGGGGAGGGGTATTTTTCTTGTGATCAGCTCAGATTGATAGAAAACATACTAATTATGTCTTCATTTTTCCTCAGTGTCTTAACACTGTGTCCGCTTATGGTGTCTAGGGCAATCTGGACAAAAATCAGATTGCAGTTATTACAGAGTTGGTCTTTTATACCACTTTGGTTTTGGCTTGATTGATCTAATTAAATAAGACAATAAATGTTTGCATTAGCAAAACATACTGAAGGTGTACCCCAAGCGGTTGCTCACCCCACCTGGTCGCAGCAGATGGCCGTCCCTCCCTGAGCCTAGTTCTGCCAGAGGTTTCTTCCTGTTAAAAGAGAGTTTTTCCTTCCCACTGTCGCCAAAGTGCTTGTTCATAGGGGGTCATTTGATCATTGGGTCTTGCATGTATTATTGTGGGGCCTACCTTAGGATATAATGTGCCTCAAGGCAACTGTTGTTGTGATTTGGTGCTATTTAAATAAAACTGAATTGAATTAATGTGTCCAAATATCAGTACAATTATTTATTTTATCCATTTATCTGTCTTCCTCACACTGACCAAATTTATCGTGTTTAAATACAACAATGGCCATCGACTATTCATGTTTAAAAAGGCTGAGGCAGTCTGGTTTATTGCAGCCCTGAAAATGACAATAAATAATTAACTGGTTACACTCTTTTGCTGCTGTGTTCCTATTTGTTAACTTTTTTCAAAGAACTTCCTCAACAATTATGCAAATGTTCTTAATTATTTTGATCTCTTTAATTGGTTTCCTCCCCAAGCACTTGTGTCTCCAGGTAGATTCCATTATGTGCCTTTAATGTTGTATGTTTATCTAATTCACGGTATTAAAACTGTATTCCAGACGAGGCTGATTTATTTTTAGGGGGAAAAAAAATGTGTTTTTCTTTGATATTCTCTCATTACTAACAGATGCTCATTTTGTGGTACCAGAAATATACTTGACACCATCAAAGAAGAATTTAGCGAGAGTGGACTGGGCTCCCGATTGTTGACAGAAGGATAACCAAATGGGCTGAGTCTACTGTTCAGCATGTCCCAGCCTCACTGCCATTGGGATGCGTAAGGCAGCAGAGTACATACACTCAGTAACTGCCACAGCCTGTATAAATCAGCAGTGATGGCTTCTGTATCCTTTCAGGCCCGTCTGAGTGTATGTATGGAGTATTAACAGTATTAGGCAGAAAGTGCCACATCTGCAGTTCCGCTATATTAGTTTGCCCTCACCAGCGCAGACGACAAAGACGGCATTGCCGTGTATCTGCTGACAGATCGGTCTCCTAGCAGTAGGAGAAACCCTTGTGTCAACTCAGTGAGACTGCATAGTTCACCCTCCCCTCTGAACAAATAAGATCAGAGTCAAAATGAAAAGCATTATTACTGCTGACATCTTTATCTCTGGTCTGCCTTATTTAATAACCAATTTCTTTCAAGGCTTCCTGGAGGAGTTTATCCTTTGGGCAAGCCTCTCCATGCTCCTGAGAATGTGCTGTTTAGTTATGTACACACTGTTGCCAGAGGGAAGAGGGTGCGTCATAGCTGTTAGCCTTATAGCGGCACACTGCCTGTCATCCTGTCTAGTATTATGTTTATTCCAATAAAGCTTTGCAGAAGTGTTTCATTGGATGAAGGTGTTTAGAATATAGCATGAAAGAGGGGCACAGGAGAAGACAGTTTCCTAAAACATGTTTGCATAATGTAGCGTGTAATTTGTCATTTAAAACAGGAAAATGAATCATATGATTAATCATGTATTCAAATTTTGTGCCATTCCTTTCATTTAGCTGCTACACAGTCTTTACCAATTTATACTAGCAGGAAATGACACAGTGCTATATGATGAAAGTTGTCAAAACTTTTTTTGTGTCTACCGATTAAACTTCCCTGACACTCAATACTTTTTTGAATCTATATATGTGAGATGGTCATAATGACTTAAGCCATAGGGGCTCTATTTAGACTACTTAAAAACAGTACAGTTGAGATTAAAACTAATGTCAGCACAAGAAGCTGCATCCCACTATTGTGGATTGTTATTATATAGATGTGGGCATGTCAACATTTGCCTGACCATACTGTAAAGGCATTAAATATGAACGGTTAAAGTGGTGCTAATACAAAATTCAAAATCCTAGCAAAGGCTGGATTTAACTGTTGCAATCGATGAATGTTAAAAATAAATTTTCTGTAGATATGAAAGTGGTAGACCACTAGTTAACATGCCTGGAGCAGCGCTACCAGAGGCACTAACAGGAATGAAAACGTCAATTATTTTATTAAATTTGATTGGGTTTGCAATGTTGTGTTTTGACAACAGGGCTTAGTGACTTGACATCTTGATGAGAGCTCTCAGCTGTTAGTTATCAACCTTGACCTTTAAGCCATCCAGACAACACATACAGCTGCGCAGCTCAACACTCTGAGCAAGGCTGTGTCTCTTAGCTCCAGTGCAGTCTGCCACGGGCGGCTCAGTCATATTGAAAACCAATGTAGAGTCCACTGATAAATTAAGTTTTAGTTTTAGAGTACAACATGTGTAGTGTGGAGTTTGTGATTGAGAGAGGATTTACAATTAATGGTACAGCAGAAGAGATCAATTGCAATTAGGCATCTGTAACACAGTGTGGCTGATAAGCATCCCCACCATCGATCAACATCCCAGCAGTACGGTCTTGTGAACCTGACGCACTCTCTGTGTCTCGCAGCAAATGTAATTGACCCCACAGGGTCACTGAACAAAGCACAGGATTTGTCATAGCGACGGGATGATCTTTTACGTGAGGGGAAAATAGCAGGCTTTGCATTTGCAGTCATATTTATTTTTATGCAAATGTTCAGTAATCTACAAACACAGTGACACAGTTGGGGCAATATGGTGGCACAATGCTGTATGCTAATGCTGAACAAGAAAGCTGTGTTGTGAATTCTTCTGCATTCTCAGCACTGCTCAGCAATCCAAAGATTAGCTCATGGAGTAGATTCTCAAAACAGGCTGAAAATGTCAAGTCTAGTCTTTTGACATATTGGACTTTTTTTCACTTCTTACTGTCTTGGTAACAGTTGGATACTAAATGATATAGCTCTTTTCTCTCCTAAAAAACAAAATAGCTGGTGCTTTCTGTATTTGGCTTATTTTCACTGCAGTGCTATAAACAATCTTGCTATCTAGTTAGACGCTGTCACTTGGTTAGATTTATGGTACATCTCTTTTGTTTTTTACATAAAGGGAATTGTATTTAAAGTTTAAAATGTATTTAATTTTAATGACCTGGTTTTGCCCAAGTCATATTAACTTGAAATAAGCAAAAAGTACAAAAGTCTGTTATGGGGGGAAAAAAACAACATTGTAATGCAAAAAGGGTCTTATCTAATGTGTTCTTGTTAATTAATAAAACATAATGCTCTATTTGAGTTGTTGTAAAAGCATCACTGAAAGCATTATGCTAGCTAGCCCCATTCATAGAGATGGCTGGCAACAACTTACCAACCATTTTTTGCATTTCCTAACCTGCCGGTGAGTAGTTGCTGGATCTTTAGTTCAGTAGCTGTGAAATTAATTGCTCCAATCATACAGGCCCTGGAGGCATCAGTGACACCCCCCCACCACCACCCCAGGAGTCTTAGACTGATAGGTAAAATGTGCATTCCTTGACCAGTTGGCGAGTGGTTGAAGGAGATTGCTGGCCAACTCGAGGCCAGTGTGACCATTGTCCTAAAGTGCTTATTCATATGTATACCTTATATTTGAATATTTGAGTAGAAAGTATTACAATGAATATTTGTAATTTCTATTAAATGTCTTTAAATCCTGCATTGAATGTATGTATGTTAGTGATAGTTACATCATCAAAAGTTGCTACCACTATTACAGGGTGACACTAATTCAGAGTAGTCTACTCAAATTATTCAGATGGTTCTAAAATATATTCAAGACTGGCTGTAATTTTACTTCATGAAGTCTTCAATGGCACCAATCTCAGCAGCAGAGACTGTGCTATGCCCCCGAGGGGTGCTGACCTAGTCAAAGGCTTCTAAGAAATAGAGACAGGGGAGAGTAAGACAGAAAAAAGACTGTTCAAGAAATGATTGTGAGAGGAGTGGCTACAGTAACAGAGACTGAGATAAGGTAAACAGAAGTTTAGGTTGACTCTACAAATGTCATCATATGCCAAATTTATATACTTTCTGTACAAACCTCAACCTGTTAACATGGTAACGGTTGAGCCTAAGGCTGACTAAAAACACAAAGGCTGCAAGAAATCTGCCAATAATAATTTGTCCACATGCAAAAAAAGACTCTTGTAGGCATTTTGTAGCCATATGAATTATAACTGTAGTCACAGGCAAAGGTGGAAGTGTCGTAAATATAGCATCTCAAAAAACTGCAAGAAAGGAGGTTGGGATGCATGAAAAGGTCTTCACACAGTTGTGTGTAATTTTGTGAGTATGCATCCCATTTTCTAAGAAAAGTGAATATTGATTTTTTTCATTCATGACCCCAAATCTTCCTCAACCACAGGCTTGGTAGATCAAAAATATAGTTTCCTTTGTTTCTGTCAAACTGAGAATACAGAACAGAAACTGAAAGTCTGAGACTGAAAATGGTGGGTCCAAAACCCAGGATGATAATATAAATACTGAAATGCGAGAGGCTATAATAGTGAAGTATTCTCGTATTTAATTTGATATGCTACAGTCACTGTGACCGTCTTAAATAAACTGTAAGTCTTCCTGCCCTTGCTCTGAGGTCTGCGATCACTCACAGTCAGTTACTATCTGTAAGACACTGATGACCATTTTGATACCTAATAACATAGTAACACAGCACTCTTACCTATATATATATTCCTGTATATAGGTAAGAGTTGGGGTGCAACAACAGGATGCAACAATTTGGCAACCAGTTAGGCTCATGTTGCATTGCAAAAGTTGCACCGATCAGAGCAACAACCGGTATTTATTTATTGTGAAATTATGGGTTAGATATCAACCCAACTCCTGAGTGCCAAAAAATGATTTCAAATGCTGTATCAATGTCATATGATAAAATGTATTAATTTATTTAGGTGTTGCATAAAAGTTATTTTACCCTTGGTTTCAGTGTTGAATTTACTCCTCTTTGATGCCATTGTTTAACTAAGAAAGACTAATTAGGACTGAGTGAAAATAGACTTCAGCATCTTCAGATTTAAAAGATCCTTTTAACATTATTCTGTTTAGACTAGATAGGCTTGATACATTTTCTGCTCAAACCTTCTTGGTATGGCAAAAAAAAAAAAAAAAAGAGATCAGTGACCTTGACCTTGCATTGCTCTTGTAGATTATTACTATAGTAGATTAAGTGCTCCCCTGAGCATTCACGGAGCTGATTTATGATTTTGAGATGTTTTTCCTGCAGCTATAAACCTTAAAAGACTCTGATGTACTTAAGATGTTTGTGCCCATGAGAGACTACGCATTCAAGTAAAAACAAACAAATAATAAGGCATTGTACAGTAATACTGTATGTTACTGTTAGACTGTTTATTAAAGGCTTGAATTGTACTTACAAGGTTAAAAAAGGACACAGCTGCCTTCAAAGCAGTGAGAACAGGAGAAAAACATCAGAAAGCAATGCTACAGCCTTGACATTGTGCTTTCTATGTAAGGATGGCAACTACAATAATAATACCAAACATTTGCCTCCAATTATCCACCATATACTTAATGTAAAGTCAAGAAGCCTAATTGGTTTTTAACAACAGACAATGTGCAACGTATTACCATATTATAAACAAATGCTTGGGCTGAAGATTTATGCTTGCCTTCGCCTCATTTTCTATGAATTTACTATTTACACTTTATAAAGATCTGCTTTGAATTCTTATTTATAGCATATCACATTCTCTATTTTTTAATCAGACAGAGAGATCGGACCAAGTACCAAAATGCTTTGCAAGGCCTTGTGACTGATGAGCAAGTCAACTGTAGCATCAAAAGTACAGTGACATGACCATGTGTTTTAAATTCATTAGATTCATTTAATTACTCCTGATTGCTGATCCTGTGCAAACTGAATATTTGTTCATTTCAAACTGTCAAATAAATAGCTGTCAGTGGGAGAATATTGAATTTAAATCATCTCTGTTTTATGCTGGTTGCAAAGCTCTTAATAACCCCTTTAACGCAATATGCATTATACTTTTGGAGATCAACGCCTAAAGACAGCTTCAATGAAAAAGACAAATTAAAGTGCTGAAGTTCATTCACCTTCTGGAGTAGAGATATCATTCTCTTATTAAATAAAACCAGGGTACTTCTATTACTAGTGAGTGGGTTAGTCTGATTTTCTTAGCCTAAATAATTTACACTTACTTATACTTGCTTTCCCTTTTTTTTACAGTAGGCTTCCTCATTACTGGACAGCAGCAAGTACATCAGTGTTGCTTATTGGCTGATCATTTTTATCACTCCACTATTCAGTATAAGCTGCCTGTATTTGTTACTGCTCTGTGTCATCTTTAAATCTTCGTGAGTTAGTGAGACATAATGTATGCTTCTATTTCTTGTCGTTATGAAATAAACAGAGACAGTTCAACTATTGCAATTATTCAACTGATTGTGATGATACTGATGTTCCCACGCTTTTATTCTTTGTGATCTATGACGCAATAGTTGCATGAGGTGCATTAATAAATCATTACACAAATATAAATGCCAACAAGCAGTGTGACATATGAATATGCTGATGAGTCTACTCAACTTAAATTTTTTAAATGGTTTGAAACTTTACTAATGATGCTATTTTCTTTTTCAACCAGATGCATTTCAGACTGACAGAACTAGATACAATAAATTTTAAGTGTCATTTGGCAACCTCGGAGATACTGGCTCTGCTCTAGGCTTAACTTGTACTGATTGACAGAGTCACAGACGAGGTCAACTCAGCTGATTATGAATCAAACCAAGGAGGGCAAGCTCAGATCAAAAGGAAAGTTAGAAGGGGTAGAGATTTGCAAAGTCAATCCTCACCACCCTGTTAGCTTCAGATACACTCTTTGATAAGGTCTTTGGATCAATACACTGATGGACACGGTGACAGAGACAGGTTGGTTATGTACTCCCAAGAGCTAGGATCTTTTGATGTTTTGTGCTGTTAGACCTACTGCTTACTACTGTCTACAGCTTTATACTTGAATTGAATATTTTGAGTTGCTACTTTGTAGCTCTGTTGAAAAAAAAAAAAAATCAAACCCATAGATGCTGAAGGTCTCTGCTAAATCTAAATACACCAGGATGCAATGACATTTCTGCTGGTAACACTTTATAATAACCACTGTTAACATTTTAAATTGATTCAAGTTAATCAAACCGAACTACATACTTTAACATCAATGAAGCATGAACTCATCAAAAATGCTTAAGAATTACAATAAATCATAACAAGTATATTCAAAGAGAAAGGTAACATTTTACATGATATTATATATTTTGTAGTGAATAACAAATCTTAATATCTTTTGATTACAGAAGTTTCATTACTGCTAAGTACACTCTCATTTAGAAAGGTTTTTAATACAGTCGCCTTGTCTCTGTCAATGAGAGACTCACAGGTGTCCTTTAAAATCTGTACCATGACCAGTCACAGCAATAGTGAGACCAGTCTTACTCACAAGTTTTCACATATGGCGCCTATGATGGGCCCATTGATATTGCAACTGGACACCCTTATGGTTTATTGTTTAGGGTTAGTGCTTCTCTGCTTAGACTGTTGCCTCCACAAACAGTGCCTTTAAAAGAGGCAGAAAAAGTATAGATGAAACATTACTGATCATTATCAGAAAAGGTTTTCATAGTGAAGTGGTTTACACATTCACCTAATAAGTGAAAGCTCCCTGGTTTCTGAGAGGAGACACAAATCCCCCCAGGGGATTGCATGGGGAAGGTCACCGAGCGTAAAAATCTGCCAAATCAAATATGTGGAGCCCACCGCTGTGGTGATCCCTCGTGATTAAGGGAGTAGTCTTAAACGTGGTTGTTTGAGAGTAATGTTTCATTGTCCATATACTGCTGGATTAGTACAGTGTACAGCGAATCAGATGCTTCTAAATGTGTTTCTTTTTCAGGTAACTTTTTTTTTTTGCTTTTGTAGTCATTTAAATGTAGATCTGTTACAGTTAACAAGGCTTTGGTTGGGCTCCAAAAATTAATCTCTCCTTGTATTATAATCACTCTATAAGTTGCTTTGTGTCTTTAATATTGCTTAGAGATGTGAGCATTCTTCTTATTGAAAAGCTTTGGTAAGGCCACATGAGATGTGTTTTCAGAATTTGGGTAATTCATGTCCTTTCTAAATCTTACATGTAACACTGGTGATATCCAAATTTAATTAATTATCCATAATAACAATCACTAAAGAGTTTCCTTATTTAACAATGCACCTCCTTCATTAGAAACTTTTTGAACCGCAAATGTAACCTTAAACTCCAACCTTACCAAAATGCAACAAAACACAAAGCTTTCCACTGTGGAAATTGAGCTGAACTGCAGGAGATGTGCACAGAAATGCTGTTTTCCCCACAACTCTGATGGAGATTCTGCTGTTACCGGCACGAGGTCATCAACAAAAGAAAGTCAGCTACCCTCCCCCACCACCACCCTCCCCTCAACCCCACGCCTTACCGCTCACAGACTCTCTCTGTTCTTATCAGCAGGAGGGAGATTGAAAGTTTCAATTGGGTTTATCGTATCAATTGTCCAGACTGACATTCAGTGTAAGGTTTTGCAACATTGTCATGGCCGGGGAAAAATTCACTCGAAACAAAGTTGCAAAGTACTCGTGACAGGGATGCAAGTCAAGGTGACAAAAGAGTGAGTTTAATTTGCAATTTGAGGATCTCTTTCAATAAAGTTTGTAAATGTAATGTAGGTTAATTGATATGATTAAAAAAATTATTGCACTGCATTTAAAATCTACAGCTATGAACCAACAAAAGTACAGACTACCAGGGACAAAAACACTACATTAAACATTAAAAAAATTAAAGATATTTTTAAACATAATTCCATGCTGTCAAGAGCTCAAATATATAATTGGACAAATTAACATTAAAATGGATTCGGTGATAGAGTGCCTGTGCAAAGAGAGGCTCCAGTGACCCTGAATTAAAAAAGAGTTTAAGAAAATGGATGGATGGATAAATAAAGTGTTTTTTCTCATTTTTATGCTAATTTAGTATCGTACTTTTATTTAAAGCTGAAAATTTACACTTCAGTTGCATCTACATTATTTCATTTTGAATGTATTGTGAAACTAATATCACTGTGCAAACATTTGCAAGGTTTAGTGGAATTTCTGGGTGTTGTGTTCCAAAACGAGAGCTAACTGCAGCGCTGTTACCAGGTTAAGAGTCTTTCTGAACCTAAACTGCTCACTGTCAGGTTTTCTTAAACAAACTCTTGGTTTCTGGTTAACGGCTGCACTCATGCCACGAAGAAGATAAACCTGGGTTCATTTCCCTATTCATGTAGTTGAAATCAAAGCACATTTATTTGCAGAGGTTTACATCTCCCCAAACACCAAAATCCCAGTTATATGATCACTTGTTAATTTTTATAATCAGTGTGTGAACTTCAAGGAGGATATAGAAACTAAACAATGTACATGGTTTAATTATTAGCTCAGAAAAAACTCTATAGGAATGACCGTGGAAGAACTTCAGTCCATGACCCTAGGACTTAGGTCTAGATCTACTTCAATGAACCCCAACAAACAAACAAACAAACAAACAAAAGCCTCATGTTTGGCATAGCCAAATAAAAATCTTAATCATTTTATTTCAAGAATTCCACAAATTCGCAATTCTATTACCTTGAGTAACACAAAACATGTTATTTTAGGTAGTAATTTTTTTAAAAGTATATATGGCATATAATAGGCTTACTATGGCTTTGCATTATCTTTGGTTATCCCATATCGGTGCCAATTAAAAAGCTCCAGCTGTTCCAGTATAAATCAGTTGAATAGCTATATCAGCTCAAAAATAACCAGTTATTTAACTTTTGTATCATGTATTTCAGTTTGAATGGTGAAACTGCTTTAATTTAGCTCTACAATAGAGCTCTAATGGCACTGCTCATCATTGTTCCACTCATTGATGCTAATTTTGCTAGCTCCAGGCTTCTTCTGACAAACTCATTAGCTTAGCCCAGCAATTAATTATGCAGCATTTATTTATTTATTTTTTTACCGCGACTCACCAACTGAGAGGTCCGCTCAGGAAGATTCACAAGGCAAACATCTGGAAGCTTATAAAAACGTATTAACTGTTAGGGCTTCGCTTCTAATCAGTTTATCAGTTTTACTTTTTTATCTTGCAGCCAATTTTTTTGGAAAGCATCTCATAGACTATGTTATTATTGGTGTACAAACTTGCCAGATAATTTTCCCTACATGAATTGATGAATATGTTGATCTGCTTCTTTTGGTATAAGGCGGTGTAAGATGGTGTGCTGCTATTTGTGAATGATATTCTAAAGAAACCAATAAATTTAACATGGTCAGGGTCATCTTAGTATAGAAACGTTTAAATATCAATGTCATGACCGGGGTGTAGTGCAAGAAACTTCACTAGAAATTACGAAATTGTCCCCTTATTTACTTAGCAACATCCAAACCATCCCTAATTAGTATTAATATTTTAGAAACATACATAATAATTAATTTAATGTGGAGAAGGATCCAAGTATCTGTGAAACAGATCATTGTACTGTAGCTCATGTATTTATTTGTTTACACTAAAGTTAACCTGGGATGTAAATGTATTTATTTATTTAATATATAGGAATTAATATAATGAAGGTGCTGTCAGTGTTGTACCAGAAATACAGTTTTGTACGTCTGAGCACAGCAGATGCAGTGAAATACATTTCCACTGAAAGCTCTTCAGTGAAGATGCGGAAAAAAAAATAGTAAATAAAAATCCACATGTACATGTATTTGTTTCAATTTAATCTCATTTAACAGGAATGATGCAGATTAAAATGGTTCAAATACAGCATGTAACTAATGTGTTTCACATAGAATTTACAACTATTACTAATTTTCAACTCTTCAGACAAGTTTCTGCTTGTGCTTTTAATATGATAATTCGACAGGATAATTGCAGTGAACTTAAGTCACTGCAGTACGATTTATGCATACACAAGCCAGTAAGGTGACAGTCTGATTACCAGACAAGCATGAACAGCCAGTATCGCCAACCAGTATCACCTAAACACGTTTAATAACAGACACTAGAGCCACAGATATGCACTGCTGCATCTCTAGACAGGTGAGGACTCATTAATCACAGTTTGTAGCAGTGCTTTGTACTTTGTTTTCCTCCAAATAGGCTCCCAGTTTACAACATTAACCAGCAAAAATTAGTGAATGAGAACATGAACTCATGAGCAATAGCAATAATAGGTTGAATTATTCAAATATGCTCTGAGGTAGAAGTAATTTCAACAGTTAATAGTTACGTTGAATTAATGATCCTAATGCTGCTTTGTTTTATTTGCTTTTATTATTATGGCCCAATTGTACTTCTTGAATTAATGGAAAATATTAAACTTGTTCAGTATTAATTTAGTGAAACAAGTGACCGCATTTGGGTTGGATGCTCAGCAGCTGATTTGTAGGTATGAGAGGTGTACAGGTGTAACAGCAGTGATTCAATTTATTTCCTTTTTTTTTTTTTTTTTAGCTGAGACACTGTACATCATAAACACTGACATTCTGCCCAGAATTGAGTTTGATTCACTTCAGCTTCGAATGAATTATTTCTATGTTTTTGAAGTAACAGCTCTAAAAAATGTAAAAGAAACAAACGCCTGAGGGAAACTGGGTTTGTGATGGAAATTGATTAGTTGGGCTCTAAAAAGAGAAATGGATACAAATGTTTCACTAATAGCGTTATTTGCTGCCTACTTAATGTCACAATCACATTTTTTACAATCTTACCCATTGCAATGGAAAAATGTCATACTCCCTGGATTTGTTCTTGTATTATTTATTTGATATAGTGCTTTAACATTAGAAACATCCATATCTGTGTCAGGCTTCAGCATGGGTGAGTTAAGGCCGAACTCTAAGTCAGGTGCATCTGTTTGTCTCTGAAAAACAAGGATAAATTATGCTCTGATGTTTGAGGAGAACGGAGCATCCTGAAAATAGGTGAATGTCTAAAATTGATTAAAAACTTTAAATGAGAGAAAGAAAAATCACTTTTCTGCGCTGTTAGTGTGCCCAGCATTCTGTAATTCGTTTTTTGTGAATTAAAATGCAATAATTTATCATTAATGTCTGTAAAATGACACAGCTTTTTTCAGAGCATAAAATGAAGATAATGTAACAGCTGCACCAACTTCTTAAAAAAATAAGGATGGAAGCAACTGAGTGAGTGCAGACTTCCAGCCAGGGAGAAACACACAAATGTCCAATAAATCTCCCAAACTATTATAAAATATTAGCTAATCTTTTTACAATTCAGAATGACACGGATGGGGATTTTTTAACAGGTGCATTACTGCTGAAGTGCCTTAGGGGCAGAGATTAGGTGCTGCGCCAATGCATGACTGCAGGACTGAATGAATAATGCCATGAGCTGAGTATTACTGTGACTCGCTACTATGAAGATGGATTTGGCTGCAATCTGAATGTCAATATTTAAGCTTATACTGTCTGTCCCAAACTGACATTTGTTCACCTTCTAGATATTTTTGCAGCTTATGAAAATCATGTCAGAATCTGTAGTTATTTGCACCCTCATCTCATTTACCATAGACCAGCCAGTGTGTTTTCCACTGGATCACATTTCACTGTATCAACATATCTACACATTAACTTCTTGCACACTTTGTTAAAATGCTACTTTTTTTAGGAGGTTGTAAAAACTGTCAGGAATCAGAGAATCAGCTGGAATGTCACCCACCGAACCTCCGAGATAAGGAGCAAAAATCAAGATAGCAAAGGCTAACAAGGCATGCTGGTCTCATCACTTGTTAACTGGTGTCATAATGCCCTTTGGCAAGGATTTCCAAGATTCTCAGATGAGCTGCTTGTGGCTATAACAAGTGGCTTCTCTATCATTTCTGTATCTATATCTCTAATATTCTTTGGTCACAGATATAATAAAACAATCTACCTGTAGTCAAAATTTTAATTACTAAATGTTAGAAACACAAATGTCAATCTGGAGCACACAAATAAACCTTTAGGTAAATGATGTGCACATCTATACAGCCTTTCAACCTCCACAAAGCAATTTATAATGAGTTTCTCATTAACTCACACACACACTAGTGCCTGCCATGCCTGCCATCAGGAGCAACTTGGAGTTCAATGTTTTGCCCAAGGAAACTTCAGCACATGGTTCATCTGAAGACTGAACCGTGAGCCCTTCAATTAATGGACTGCCCTCTCTACCACCTGAGCCACAGCCACTGGGTTCATGTAATGGCCAGTCTGGGAACTCATAACTTCATAGTCTGCTGACTTAGTCACGAGCAGCAACCAGAACTGAAAAATTAAGGCAATGTGGATGTGCCAAAAATACCACTTCCATAAAGGCCACTTGAGGCTGGCTCCAAAAGCGGATCAGTCCCCAGAGATGTTAAAATGCTCAACTTTACAGCATTAAAAACCATGTGTACAGGCTGTTTTTGGACTCTGTAGATAGTTTTCCCCTTTCAACTTTAGAGCTGGGTGAATTATTTATAACTCCTCCATCTGGATACTGGTGGTAGGGGCATAGCCACTTTTACTGACAGGTCTAGTTCATTTATACTAACTTTTGGCTCGATAAAACTAACATCATGGCAGCCAAATAGTGAAAGATGGCGTCCAAAATCAGTGGGTGACATCACAGTGGTTACTTCCCGGTTTCATATGCAGTTTGGGTATAAGGTACCATTTTTCAAGGTTTCAGGTATAGTCTGTGGATATGTGAGCCAAGATCTCCTGTTGTGTGTGTGTGTATCATTATTTACAAAACCAACTAAGTTAGAAAAAGAAACCTACATTGTCCTGAGAATATTTCCAATGGCTTCAAAATTGCATTTGCTGAAACTTGACCGGCCGATAGAACATCCACAAAGAAGATCTGATACCACAATGAGACTCGGAGGCTTTGAGGGGTAGAAAAAAAAGTTGAGTTCAAATTGCTTTGTGTTTGGATTTATTTATTAGGACGTAGCTGCTAAAAATAAGCACTGTCAGAGATTTTGTGAACTAATTTAAATGTAAGATTAAGCTTGTGTTTTCATCATGATTTTCACTTTCAAGCCGCTCTCCTATTGCACGCTCTACTATCAGCTTTTAATAATTAACTGGACTGATGATTAACACCAGAGACTTAGAGATTAAACATCTTTTGAGTATGTTTAAAAAGTATTTCGCTAAACATGCTAAATGGCTGCTATAGTATTTAAGTATAGCATTTAACCATCAGGAAGCTGTTCCATCTGGATGTGCAGTTATTCTGTGCTCGTAACATGCATATATGCACAGGGGCTTCTTTTAGAAATGCACTAACTGTCAAATTCTCTAGCACAGCATGTTAGTCATTTTCCCGGTAATGGATCTCATAAGCAATGCACTCTATAGAAAGACCTTGACAAACAGTTCTTAACAGCTCCGCCCATGGAACAGCTGTCTACCAGCAATACCAACACAAATCACTCATTAATCACCTGTTTGCCTTAAATACTGCAGCCCAGAAATGGCCAGAAAGGTGCCAGCAATTTTATGCTTTCATTAACAGGTTACAGTGATGATTACCTGGAGGGCACTTGAAGGTGATATTCAAGTTTTTTCACAGTTCAGAGATTAACTATCTACCCTGAGCAGGAAAGCTGTGCAGGAGCATCGGCGGCTTAATAATAGACATATTCTGTGTGCGATACAGAGATAGGGAGCCACTGCTCTGACAGAGATGAGATCACAAAGGAGCTGAGATGTTGACATAGTCACTGTTGTCCTTATATAACGCGTTCCTGTCGCAGGTCTTAGACTTACCACTTTTGTTCGTGTCCCCAGAGGTGGCTGCTTTTCCCACCAACTCAAGGTAGAGGACATTGCCGGGACACAGCAGCTTATACATGTTAATGTTCCCTTTTTCCTATTCTACTCCTGTTAGATTGATGGCTCAGCAGTGGTTCTCATTGATCAATCAGACACAATCTGCGTCTCAAATGAACCCAGGCCAGAGGGATTGTGCATTCTTCCAGGGGAACCACATCCCTAAGGGTATGACAGTATGGTGCACTGGATCGATCGTTTTCAACTTTTTTTGTGTAAACACTTTGTAACCTTGCTAATTTATTATCTTCATTTTCTCAGTGAGAAAACCACAACAGACGCCGTCCATCCTGCTAACATAGGCTCGGCTTATAATTTTCATCTTTGCGGTCAAGGCTGGTGAAGGATTATGGGAATGATGAGAATTAATTATGCATTTCATCAGCATGATGGATACCACACGTTAACTCAAAACTATATTTCCCCCGAGAAGAGAGAGAGGAGTCGACTTATTCCTTGAATGAATCCTCAGAGCAATGCTGTCAGTTCAGAGGAGGAAACTTTGTTGACATTTAATTGAAAAGAATTAATATGACTTTCCTTCCACAGTGGCTGCTGTAGGAGACATTACATTTGTTATCTAAGGTACTTAACAGCATGCAGACATATTCCTAAAATAATACATTTTGATTTTAAATATGTGTAACTATTTAGAAAACCTGGGTAATTGGACAGTTTCTTTAAAAGCCCTTCAGCACTTCAGGAGCTGTAGATTTTTTAATTATTCCTCTTAAAACATTAAGTTTATGACACATTTACAGTGTATGCAACTTCACTCAGCCTCTATGAGGAAAATCACATTAACCTGTCAGTTTTTTCATTATTATAATTAGCAGAATATATACAGTATATATACATATATATATGCACCAAA